>LR749793.1:1452273-1497935 GCA_902729485.2 Mus minutoides
ATGACCCAAGCCTTTGGAGGAGCCTGGAAGCTCATGAGTGGATCCCAGGAATTGAACAGTTGGAGTCTCATTTTGCTTTTGATTGTGACTGTGCCCTGATATTTTCCCCTCTTGAAGTAAGATAGTATTTTATGGAGACCACAGTTAAGAGACTTTTTATTTTTAAAAGACTTTGAATTTTAAAAGAGATTGGATCTTTTAAAGGGATTGAACTTTTAATATGTAAAGACTGTGGGACTTTTAAAGTTATTTAGATCTTGGGGATGAATAAAAGAAAGTAAGAGTTAAGGCTTAATAGTGATGTGTTTGTGTGTCAAGTTGACAAGGGGTCAATTGTACTGGCTGGTTTTGTGTGTCAATTTGACACAAGCTAGTATTATCACAGAGAAAAGAGCTTCAGTTGGGGAAGGGCTCCCATGAGACCCAGCTGTGGGGAATTTTCTCAATTAGTGAACAAGGGGGTAGGGCCCCTTGTGGGTGGTAGGTACCATTTCTGGGCTGGTAGTCTTGGGTTCTATAAGAAAGCAAAACAGAGTAAACAAGCCAGTAAGTAACATTCCTCCATGGCCTCTGCATCAGTTCTTGCTTCCTGACCTGCTTGAATTTCAATCCTGACTTCCTTTGGTGATCAACAGCTATGTGGAAGGTGTAAGCTGAATAAACCCTTTCCTCCCCAACTTGTGTCTTGGTCATGATGTTTGTGCAAGAATAGGAACTCTGACTAAGACACATTTATTCAGCCCATTTATCAAAAATATGCTGAAAGATATTTTGATTATATAATTTTATATATAATAGGGGTATATTTCATACAGATATGGCTTTATTCTAAAAATTATTATCAATGAATGACAAATGGTACCAGATTCAACAATAAATGACAAATAATAAAAAATGTGTTATTAATCCAAAACATATAATATGCATAGGAAGAGATAGTTTATATATGAAATTAACCTAAAAGTCTTAGTTATGAATCAAATTGAGCATGGATCAGAAAAATAGAGATTCGTCAAAATTAATTATGCATTGAACTATGGGCACCTTTATTTCACATTGTTCTATTTCTCTTTAAAATTATTTTGCTACAATATCCATTTTTGCATATAAATTACTCATAGAAGAGCTACTATTTAAAATTGTATTAGTGAAGTAGGAGGGGTGTAGGATGAGTTAGAGAGAAGAGTATAGAGGTGGATATAATCAAAATGCCTTATATACATATAAGAAATTTTCAAAGAATAAATAAGATTTTTTAAAGTTACATTCGAAGGGCTGGGAGTATACTTCAGTGGTAGAGTGGTTAACATATTCAAGGTTGTAGGTTCAGTTACCAGCCTAGCAACAATTAATATGTAAAAACAAAAATCACATTGGACTGTGTAACATGAACCTCAAAAGAGGTTAATGCTCATGTCCACACTGATACAATGCATGGTCTTTATATTTAGACTAGAGGAAACCAGAGGAACCCAAGAGCTCGCCACCTTAGTTAGTATTTTCTGTGGTGTGTGTTTCTATACTTTTCTTTCAGTCTCTCTTAGAGATTTCTTTTTACCAGACATGCCAATCCCATGCTCTGAAACGTCCACTGAACAAATGCTGTACCAAGAGTTAAAATAAAGTTATAACACTAATGAACTTCAAGGAAAACCAAACACAATCAAGTATACGTACATAACTTCTAAAATGCCACATTCTGGAGGCAGCACTCACAGAAAGCCACCATTTCTCAGAAACTGAACTTCTAAGTAAACTTTTAATAACAAGATTGTGTAATGTGCTGATACTTTATCGAGTGAAAACTTGATATTCAGAAAGTTCACACACAGAGAGTCCTATCGAAAGACCACTCAAATAGAAAGCTAGACAGAGATATGCATGAGTTCAGATTTAAGGATCCAATCTCAGTTCTCTTCCAGATATTTTCTTCCTATTAGGCTATGTCTTGAAACCTGAAAGTTTGTATGCAAATGAAGGAGTATGAACTGATAAATGCGAAGTCTTATTCAGGTTAGTTAACATTCATTGAATATAACACTGGTGACACATCCAAATCCAAAATTATTGCCTCAGTAAAAATCTCCTTCTAGTAAAAATTGATCCTGCCCTGAATCTGCCATGGTCTGCAAACCTACAGTTCACCATAGGGAGAAAGGTTTACTTCATTGACTTAAAAAGTATGGGGTTGTCCAGCCCCTTATATCATACAAGCTGGTACCTTCCCAGGTATTCATTGTTCAGATCTAACAAGATCCACAAAACATGTAGTTAGTACACCCAACTAAGCAAAGCAGTTGTGCTCTGTCTGCATTGACTTAGACTGCATTGACTTAGACTGCATTGACTTAGACTGCATTGACTTAGACTGCATTGACTTAGACTGCAGACTGATGTGCACTTTGTAGAGCTGATAGAGAAAGAAAGTCATCATGAAGTCAGATATGAGGAACTGTGTTTCAGGAGCACTTTATCTTGAAAGAAAGATTTCAACAGCAAAGATATTCAGAAAGAGTTTTCATCTCAGTCTTAATTTCCCCAAAGGAAGTTAGCTGTGTGTACCATATGCCTTCATCTCTAAAAACAGGTGGTGTAGAAATTTTTAATCCCAATCTGGGCTTTCTAACCCCCCTTTGAAATCTGAACCCATGCCTATTTAGTTCCCAAAAAAGACTTTTACAAACTTTATATTTACAATAAGCCTTATTCAGCATAAGAGCAGAGCCGCTATCTATCATGTATGTTATTATATCTATTTCCCATCCAATAATCCCATTACATAATTTTCCATGTTTCATCTGGGCTGCTTTTAACTCCATTTAGCCAACCCACATGGCCATTATTTTAAGATTCACATCCCTTGGTGACTTCTTCCTCCATTCACCTTCTTCCACTCATTGCTCTTCTCTCTCCCCAAGCCCGAGAACCTAAATGCTGCATATGTCTCTCCTGCACAGCTATGGGCGTTAGTATCTTTATTTACAAATCAGAAGTAACTTGGGAGCAAAGTTACATATCATCATTTGGGTCTATGTGTGGACTCCTCTCTGGGGCAACTAGGTATTGGGGGCCATATTCAGCATTACAATACATAGCAAAAGACCAAACCTCAACAAGTCACCTTTTTAGTCCAATAAAAGCCTACTTTTCTATCAGATATAAACTGAACACAATTATACTGATTATGAAATTATAATATATTATATACATTTACAATGTTTGGTCCATTATATTTGGCAATTTAAATAAATTATTTTATCATCTATCCAATCTCGGTGAGTTATAATTTTGTATTTAAATTATTTCTTATTTTAACTTGTATTACCATCCTAAGAGTATCTTCTTAAATGTTAGACAACTGAAGTTTAGTTGTGAGACTATACACATGTAGTCTTCAACCAGATCTCAGAAGGAATAAATATTATTTAAGTATGAAGGAAGTACAGGGATACAGCTTTCAAAAATCATGGAAATTACAGAGATAGCTTACCACCAGGACAGTTCCCAATATTCCTTATAATTTTGGAGTATCTATCTTTAGTCTTTTGTCTCAAAACATCTGACAGACCTTAAATGAGGTAGAAATTATGAAGAACTGGCTTACGCTGTCTTGGCAGAGCTTAGCAGTCAACTATCTGGCATCTGTTTGTCCTTTTTTGAACAGCATTTTGTATGCAGATAAAGTTAAGGCATTTCTTGCCCAGTGGCTAGCTTGCCATAATCAAAGCAACTCTACTTGGAGGTATTGGAGCTCATCATCTTCTTTAAAGTGTAATAGGGGGTACTGTCAGGAGCAGAAATGACTCTAAGTCAAATGCTCTTTTAATAATGAAATAACCTTGAATGCCATATTCTGTGAGTCTCTGATGCTTTTGAAGAACATCTGCCTGTTTATATCAAATCCAAACAAGCAAAGAATACTATTATCTGTTCAAGCCAGGATGTATATTTCTGTGATAATCCAGATTAGAATTTAATATGACCATGAGTTTGATTGACTGGTTAGTTACTTGCATTACTTAATTATCTTAAACAGTTTGTAATAGCAGCTATTAAAAGAACTAGAATTAAACCTTGTACTTTTAAATGCATTACATAGGCACAATGCATATAGAAGAGTTGAAACATAATCTTCTCTGGCATATTAATGATCATAAAAATACACCCTAAACTGTTAGTAGTATGTATATATGTGTTCAGGTTGCATGCACAGGGTTATGAGGGTATGCACAGTTGTGCAGTCCCACTAGGAGATGAGATCAGGCTGTTGATTGTGTTCCTCTACTGCCTTCTGCCATACTACACTGCAATAATGTGGGCATCTCATTGATCTGGGTGCTTGATGCTTGGTAAGGATAGGTGACCAATGAGTGCTGTTCTACTCTCTCCGACCTCCAATCCTGGGGTTACAGACACATGCAGCCATGCTTTGTTTGTGAGTTCTAGGGGTTCAAACTCAGCCCACTTCCAAACTGACCCATCTTTCCAATTTTCTTTAATGAATATAATGCTTGCCCCGGAGAATTCCTGGACGTTTCTATTGTTCTGACAAGCAAATGATGATAGTCTCACTATAACTCCTGATATTATATAATTTTTACCACACCCTCCAGGTCTCAGTGAACTAACTGGACTAGGCTTGTATATTCAAGCTATATTCAAAGGAGCAAGAAAATTGCTGGTGTCTTTTAAAAGAAATTACTACTCTCCCCATATCTCTTCAATATCGTACTCCAAGTGCTAGCTAGAACAATGAGGTAACAAAAAGAGATCAAGAGTTTACAAATTGGCCAAGAAGAAATAAAGGTATCACTATTTGTGGATGATATGATAGTATACTTGAGCAACCCCAAAAATTCTACCAGAGAACTTCTACAGCTGATACTACTTCAGCATAGTGGCCAGATATAAAATTAACCTAAATAAATCAGTAGCATTCCTTTATACAAATGATAAACAGACTGAGAAAGAAATTAGGGAAACAACTCGTTTCACAATAGCCACAAGTAATATAAAATATTTTGGGGTAACTCTAACCAAACAAGTGAAAGATCGGTCTGACAATAACTTCAAGTAGCTCAAGAAAGAAATCAAAAAAGATCTCAGAAAATGGTGAGATCTTCCATGCTCATAGATTGGCCGAATTAACATAATAAAAATGGCCACCCTACCAAAGGCAATCTAAAGATTCAATGCAATCCCATCAAAATCCCAACACAATTCTTCAAAGACATGGAAAGAGCAATTCTCAAATTTATCTGGAAAGGCAAAAAAAAAAAAAAAAAAAAAAAAAAAAAAAAAAAAAAAAAAAAAAAAAAAAAAAAAAAAAAAAAAAAAAAAAAAAAAAAAAAAAAAAAAAAAAAAAAAAAAAAAAAAAAAAAAAAAAAAAAAACCCCACAGAATAGCAAAAACAATTCTTAACAATAAAAGAACAGCTGGAGGGATCACCATCTCTGACTTCAGAACAATATTAATAAAAACTGCATTGTATTGGTACAGAGACAGACATGTTAATCAATGGAATAGAATTGAAGACCCATAAATAAATCCATATATTTACAGACACTTGATCACTGACAAAGAAGCCAAAAATATACAGTGGAAAAAATAAAGCATCTTCAATAAATGGTGCTGGTCTACTGGCTGTTTGTAGAAAAATGAAAATAGACCCATATTTGTCACCTTGAACAAAACCCAAGTCCAAGTGGATCAAGGACCTCAACAAAACACCAAATACACTGAATCTAATAGAAGAGAAAGTGGGAATGAGTCTTGAACTCATTTGCACAGGGGGAAATTTCCTAAACAGAATTGATAAATGGGACCTCATGAAACTAGAAAGTTTCTGTAAAGCAAAGGACATAGTCAATAAGACAAATCTGCAACCTACAGATTGGGAAAAAAAATCTTCACTAACCCCACATCCAATAATGGGTTAATATCTAAAATATATAAATAACTCAGGAAGCTAACCATCAAAAACAAACAAACAATACAATCAAAAAGAAAAAGGGTGGGGGGGGGTATAGAACTAAACCAAGAATTCACAAGAGAGGAATTTTGAATGGCTGGCTGAGAAGCACCTAAAGAAAATTTCAAAGTCCCTAGTAATCAGGGAACTGAAAATTGAAACAACCCTGACATTCCACTTTACACCAATCCGAGTGGCTAAGATCAAAACCTCAGGTGACAGCACATGTTGGAGAGGATGTGGAAAGGAACACTCCTCCATTGCTGGTGGGATTGCAAACTGGTACAACCACTCTGGAAATCAATCAGGCTGTTTCTCAGAAAATTAGAAATAGTTTACTTGGGTCCTCTTTCCTGTACAAAGGCCAACAATCTTAATTAATCTGCACCTCCTAAGATCTCTGGACCACCAACCAACTGATATGAGGTTCCCCAACACATATATAGCAGAGGACTGCTGGGTCTGGGTACATCAGAGAAGATGCACCTAACCCTCAAGAGACTAGTGGAGCAGGAGTAGGGTGGGGTGGGGTGGGGTGGGGGTGGGAACATCCTCATGGAGACAGGCAGAGAGGAGGTATGGTATGTGGAAGAGCTGGAAGGTGGACCAGGAGGTGAATAAAATCTGGAGTGTAAAACAAAAAAGAAAAATGATTAAATAAAATTTTAAAAATTTCCATCAAGTAGGAAAAACAAATTAACAATCTATCAATTACATTATGTCAGGCATACATATTTTAGATCAAGCCTTGGTTTATGAACCATCCTCTACATTTTACCGTAAGCACTGACTTTGTTTAGTTTTATATATACTTGATAACTTATATTCTACAGTTGATCCAAAAAAGAAAGCACAAGATAATTCATTAATTCTAGGTATACACTTCATTATTTATTCATTTATCATGAAGTCTAAGCCAGGATGTCAATATACCATCAAATAATAACTATGCTCCTATTAAATGTATTGTCTGGAGAGAAAGCCAAGCCGTAAACAGGACTGGCTGCTCTTTCAAAGGACTCAACTTTATTGCCCAGCACCTGTAAGGTGGATCACAACCATCTGTAATTCCAGTTTGAGAGATCCAGCTCCCTCTTATGGACACCAAAGGCACATATGAGATACAGACATACATGCTGACAAGCCATCTGTATACATAAAAATAATAAATAAATATATTTCTCTGCATTCTTTAACCAATGCATAAAACACAGTCTTCTGTGGTTCTTCTAACTGAAAAATACAGGGAAATGCTATTCATTCTAAGGCTGACTGGATAATTACCAAAACATATTTAGTTGTTCATTAAACGTTATAAGTGAGTTAAAATACAATAAAGAAGCTGCTTGCAAAAGGAAAATAACTCACCATATATAAAAGAGCCTTCCTGAAAAAAATTAGTAGAGTTATTATCCAAAACCTTCCAGGTTAGAAGACTGTGGGGAGGAACAATATGAACTAACCAGTACCTCCCAGAGCTGTGTCTCTAGTTGCATATGTAACAGAGGATGGCCTAGTCGTCCATCAATGGGAGGAGAGGCCTTTGGTCTTGCAAAGATCATATGCCCCAGTACAAGGAAATGTCAGGACCAGGAAGTGGGAGTGGGTGGGTAGGGGAGCACGGTTGGGGGGGTATAGGGGGCTTTGGAGATAGCATTTAAAATGTAAATGAAGAAAGTATCTAAGGAAAAAAAAAGTGCTCAAACAAGCAAACCAACAAATGAGAACAAAAAACCTGCCCACTATGAGTATTTCCCCCAGAAAATGCTTTGTCTCAAAAATATAAATAAAGAAAACAATTTTCCAGGCAAGCAAAAGCAGAGAGAAGTCATCATTTTTATACCTACCTTATAAGAAAGAGAATTAAATGGAAAAAAATCTAATTAAAAACTCTAAAATACAAATAAAGAATACTCTCCTACCAGCAAGAAGGTGTACAAATTTTTTTAATTGTCATCCAAAAGCTAAGTGACAAAAGATTTTTTAAAAAGCAGAGGTACAGCAGGGTGTGGTGGCACACGCCTTTAATCCCAGCACTCGGGAGGCAGAGGCAGGTGGATTTCTGAGTTTGAGGTCAGCCTGGTCTCAAAGTGAGTTCTAGGACAGCCAGGGCTACACAGAGAAACCCTGTCTGGAAAAACAAAACAAAACAAAACAAAACAAACAAACAAACAAACAAAAAAGCAGAGGTACAATAATTTGTGAATGAGTATCATTAAAAGTTGTAAATCAACGACAAGATGTGCTCCTCGGAAGCAGCAGAAGTGTAGGATTCTCATGTCATTTTATGTGATTCAACTTAATTGCTGTCAGTTTAAAATACTCCATTACAATTATGAATATTTTATGTAAGGCTTGGTAAACACAAAGAACATGCCTATAGAAGGCAGAGAAAAAAAATGAATCAAAGCATATCACTATGAAAATTATCTAGTCACAAGGGAAGACAGGGAGAAAAGAGCAAAGACAGTTGACTTCAATTTCCAAGAAAAATATATGCTGAAAGTTTAGATATGATTTTTTTAAAGTCTATACAGACTAAAGAGAGCATAGATGATAGTGCTTATATTTTTAAAAATAACTTTAAATTTGTTACAGGAGGGAAACAAGGTTGCATCGTTCATCAAATAATTATAATAATTATGCACACACACAGACACACACAAACACACACACACAGTAGCCCTCATATATATATAAAACAAAAGTTAACAAAACTTAGCAGATAAATACAGTCAGTAGCAGAAGGCATATTCAGTACTATGTTACCAGCATGGATTGTTCATCCACACATAGATTCAATTTGGAAATCATATAACCCAGGTGGACCTAACAGGCATGAATGTTACAGTATCTTATAAGACTTCATAATGCATATTCATCTCAATCAAATGTTCTCCAGAATAGATTATAGTAGGCCACCAAACACTTGTAAGAAGTCTGAAGTTTATAGAAGAAGCTCAGAGGTACAGAACTTGCCTAACGGATAAGGCCTTGGATATAATACACACACACACACACACACACACACACACACACACACACACACACACACACCCCTCCTAAGAAGATTAAAACAATCACAATTTATGGATTGACACAAAGTTAGTTTTAAGATAGAATTTTATACCCATAAATGTCTGCCCAGATGGTGACTGTGTGGACAAGCAGGCTTTCTTTGCTGGAGTAGGTGCAGGTGAGCCAGCCTCCAAGAGTATGAGAGCAGGAGAGGCAACTCTGCCCCTTGCAGGTATCAGCATTTGGGTGAACCAGCCTGGGCAGTGCTAGAGAGCTTGCCCTAGTAGTGTTGGTCTGGGAGAGTCAAAGTTATGACTAACTCAGCTAACCATCCTGGCCCAGATTCAGGGCTTTGAGTTGGCCCACTCCAACATTACCTTATCTATGAACTGCTGGTGCATGTGAAAGGGTGGGTCCTGCAGGTCCAAAGCTACAATTTCCACAATATGTTTTCTATATGGAATTGGGTGCATGATGTGAGATTCAGTCAATAAAGTGTTTAAGAAACAAAGAAAGGAAGAAAGAAAGAAAGAGAGAGAGAGAGAGAGAGAGAGAGAGGAAGGAAGGAAGGAAGGAAGGAAGGAAGGAAGGAAGGAAGGAAGGAAGGAAGGAAGGGAGAGGGAGGGAGGAAGGAAGGAAGGAAGGAAGGAAGGAAGGAAGGAAGGAAGGAAGGAAGGAAGGAAGGAAGGAAGGAAGGAAGGAAGAGAAAACACGGGAGATGTGGTAGCCAATGCCTGTTAGCCCAACACTTAGAAGTCAAGGCAGAAGAACTACAAGTGGAAGAATCTACACAACTAGTTTCAGAGTTGTCTGAGCAGCATAACACAAACAAAGCCAGTCACACACAAACAAAGATGATGAAGAAAGAAAGACACGTCAACCATACACCCTTCCTTTACACCTCGAGAAACCAGTAAAATCAACTGAACACAAAGTTAGGAAAGAGAAACCTGGTTACAATAGAAACAACTGAAATCGAGATGAGAGAAGCAACAGGACAAATCGATTAAACTGCAAGCTGTTTATAAAGACAAAACTAACAAACTTCAGCTAGATTTAAAAAAGAAAGGAGGACCCAAGTAATATAATAAATAAAAGAAAGGACATCACAATAGATAACTCAAAAACACAAAGCATGATGTTGAAACGCCTTGAAAATTATTCACCGACAACTGGAAAAACCTGAAGGAATTGGTGCAGTATTAGAAACATTCAACCTGCCGAGCATGGTGGCGCATGCCTTTAATCCCAGCACTCGGGAAGCAGAGGCAGGTGGATTTCTGAGTTCGAGGCCAGCCTGGTCTACAAAGTGAGTTCCAGGACAGCCAGGGCTATAAGAGAAACCCTGTCTCCAAAAACCAAAAAAAAAAAAAAAAAAAAAAAAAAAAAGAAAAGAAAGAAACATTCAACCTACCATGAGAAAATAGGAAGGCTGAGCTGGCCAGTGACTAATCTTCATCAAACTTTAAACACTTCTCATTGAAGAAAGGTCCAGGACTTTCACTGGTAAATCCTATCAGATATTTAAAGAAGAATAATGCTGAACATTCCTCAGCCTCTTCCAAAATATTCTAAAGGAAGGAACAATTATAAACATATTTTACAAAGCCAGAATTTCCTGATACCACAGCCCAGTGAGGATACTACGATAAAAGAAAACTACAAGCTAGTTTCCATTCCTGGGAATAGATTCAGATGTTCTCAGCAAAATACTAGCCAAGTCTGTGCAATGATATATTAAAAAGGTCACAGACCAACATCAAGCTGGTATATCATTTGCTAGACGGCAAAAGCTTGAAGTGATAATGATAGGCACTAACTATAAAAGTCTCCAATTCTATTCATTAAAGATTTTTATTAAGCCAGTGAGGAGTCTCAGTGGGCATAGGAGCTGTTCCTGGTTGTCAACTTGACTATATCTGGAATGAATTACAATCCAGAATTAGAAGGCTCACCAGTGATCCTAAGCTGAAGGTTGGGAGATAGAAGTTTCTGACCTTGATCTTGGTATAGAGATCTTGAGGCATAGTGGCTATGAATTCCAGAAGATTAAGACAGGGAGATCTCTGAGTTCAAGACCAGCTGGGATTAAAGGTGTGGTGGCACACACCTTTAATCTGGGCTACACCTTCTGCTGGAGACCTACATAAGGACATTGGAAGAAGGAAGTCTCCCTCTCTCTCTCTCTCTCTCTTTCTCTCTCTCTCTCTCTCTCTCTTTCTCCTTCACCTGCTTACTGTGTAGGACTGAGCAAATGCTAGATCATTGGGCTTCCATTCACAGCTGTTGTTGACCACTGTTGGGAGTTGGACTGCAGACTGTAAGTCATCAACAAATTCTTTTACTCCTTAGAGACTACCCATGAGTTCTGTGACTCTAGAAAACCCTGACTAATACAGTAGGTAAAACAGTTGTTTTGTAAGCCTGATGACCTGTCTTCTGTCCTGAAACTCACAGTGAGAGGAAAGACCCAACTCCTAAAAGTTGTCCTCTGACTCCACAAACACGGGATGACACAACTGTGTCCTCCAACACATTCAAAATGACAACAATAATCACTATAATTCTAACGTTTTTAATTTTTTTGAATATGGAGCTGATTAGCTTGGTTTCTTGGCCTATGCATACCTTGGATTGCTCCAGAGGAATAACAGGTCAAAGCACAAGAGTTGTGATGTTTCCAATAAAGTGTGTAGCATTTCACAATATCATCCATAGTGTTTTCTGACGTTCCATAGTATGTTGGAAAAAAACATCTGACATGGTGGGATACCATTTTTCTAGATGTTTTAAATCTCAGTACCAGCTTAACTATAGCTTTCATGTGATACAAAAATGTGTACCATAAGATGACACTGGAAAACACTGATACTCTCTCCCCCCATTACAATCGAGTAATAGTTGGTCAACAGTAACCTAAGTTCAGGAAAGGATTTGTGGCGTATAATAAGCCACCAAAAGATCCCCTAGTAAAAGAAAGGTAAGGAAAGAAAAGGAGAAGCATAAAGAAAGCTGGTGGCTTCTCAGTTTAACTTCTGTTGTTGGGAGAAAGACTTTAACAAAATGCACACTTTAAGGGAGAAAGGGCTCACTTTGGCTCACAGTTTTCAGGTTACAATCTATTACTGTGGGAAGAAAAGGGCAGAAAAAGAATGTAATGTGGCTTCTTGCTTGCTTTTATTTTTCCCAGCTTTCTCTTTTACGCTGACCAAGACCTCCTTTGTAGAGGCTTCCACTGACAATGGCCTGAATCTTTCTAGGACAATGACAATTTGTAACCCAAACAAGGTCCCTCAGACATGCCCACTCTCCAACCTGATCTGTCTCATTAAGACTTCCTAGGTGATCCTAGGTCATATCAAGTTGACAGATAAATTAGCATGTCTGTCTTTGCCATGATCTCATTTTAAAAATTAAGGACATCAGTATCTAAAGATTATGAACTTCATCCCAAGATTATGTAGCTTAACTTTCTAAAAGTTAACACATGAAAGTGTTAGTATGCCAACAAGTACTCATTTGTATGACTGTGCAGTTAGAGTGAACAAAGCTGCCGTCTGGTAAAAACAGCAGCACAGAAACAGTTTGTTACCTCAAAGATCAATGCCAGAAAGGCAATTCTAAATTCGTTGACAAATTCCACTAGAACTCTAAATTATACCATGAGGTTATTTTTCATCAACTTCACTTTTGCAACAGCATAAAAGCATCGTCAGCACAATGTCCCCATGACCAACTTCAACTTTACTCAAGATGGCTGTCTGTCAGAGCCTCTAATGGCCAAGTTTGACAGGACGATAATAAAAATAAAGAGGCCAGAAAGATCAGTGTACAAAACATTTTAGAAAAAAATTTTTAACACTTTTAGAGGAAGTTGTGATGTTTTCCTTTCAAATCTGCTGTCAATCAACCACATGGTCTCATGACTTTTGTTAATTAATTATTTACTAAAATGACAGTTGCTTTATTTAGCTAAAGGTGGAAAAAGTAGAATGATAGGATTTTGCATAGTAATTTAATATGCTAGTCAAATTTATTTCTAAAGCAAGATACATGAGAGCATCTTTTCACTTAGGTTTTACGAGGGAACAATAACATCACATTGAACTTTGAAATGCACTGTTCTGCAATCCAATTATTTATATCCTGATAGAAAAAACTACCACAATTAATCTTGAATTATTTGATGGGGGGAGGCAATCCTGTAATATGTCACAAGTTTTCACAACAGACATTTTCCCATTAGAACATTTCTGTCAGTTTATGATTATTCTGTGGCAAAAGTAATGAAAGCCTAGCACCATAATAAAAAAGAATTATCTTTAAAAAAGAAAAGTGGGGAAACAAAACATGCATACTTCAAGTCAAAAGAAAATTCTTTCATTCTATAACAGAACTTTCCAGTCAAACTTTCTATGATATTTGCATAGACAAAATGGTTTGTGAAAGAAAGAATTTTTCTTCTTCCAGAGGGAAAGACTTCTTACAAAGGGATGGAGGGGTGGCACTGAAAAGCTTCAAGGGAAGTATAGTCATCAATGAAATGTGACAAAAATATTTCTAATTTTTAATATGAATTATACAGTATTTTTCAGTTTACCAAATTCTTTCATGTAAATTTCATGGTTAGCTCATTAAAAAATAAGAGATCTGTTGTTTCTATCTTTGACTGAGTTAACTTACTAACATGCTCCTTTTAAAAAGTTATATTTTAATACCCAAAAAAGATGTGGTGTTTCCTTCAGACACCTGCTCCTAGGCAACACTGGGTTTTTGCATAATAAACTAAATTATTATTAAAATCAATTTCAAACAACAACAATTGCCTGTCCTAGGTTTCCTACTATCCTTCTCACACAGGACATATGAGAACAAGAAAACTTCTGCTTGCAAATGTTTGGAATTATGTCTTCAAAAAGACCTAAATGAGATAGGTCCTTTCTTTGCTCTTAGTTAATTCTTTGTTCCCAGAGATCTGTTCTGTCTTATGTGTAACCATTGGTCACAAGTGACCACTGAAGGCTTGACACATGACTTTTCTAAACTGGGAAGTGATTATAATATACAGAGAAGTTTTAAAACTTTAGAAAGAACATAAATTCTCAGTTACTGCCCACATATTACTACCAGAAAGTTCTGAAAGGGGACACAGTTACACAAATTCCTATATACCCCCAACAAACTGGTTTAATTAGACAGAAATAAGGAAGGCTTCACTAGTTTAGAAAAACAAGGAGTTGGGCAATGATGGCCCACAAGGCAGCCTGGTCTACACATGGAATTTCAAGAAAGCCAGCACTACACAGAAAAACCCTGTCTCAAAAAAGAAAAAAAGAAAGAAAGAAAGAAATAGAGAGGGACAGAGGGATGGAGCAAGGAAGGAAGGAGGGAGGAAGGGAGGGAGGGAGGGAGGGAGGGAGGGAGGGAGGGAAGGAAGAGTGTCAGAAAGGCAGAGAGACAAGAAAATGGGTTGAATAATCCCTGTGGGTAAGACTGGCAATACAAACTTTTATAATTGCCAACATTTACTGAATACTCACAGGGTACCTGACACTGCACATACTCTATCTCAATAATTTTAAAATTCCTTAGGAAAATCCCTGCCTAACTCTGGGTGGGACTTCTCTAACACTGATCTGTTCTTCTGATATGTTTTGGTTTGTGTTTGTTTGTTTGGCACAAATGATACCAATGATGATGTTTTAGAGTTTTGTCGCTGTGAAGAGACACCATGACCAAGACAACTCTTATAAAGAACAACATTTAATTGGGGCTGACTTACAGTTTCAGAGGATCATTCCATTATCATTATAGTGGAAAGTATGGCATCATGCAGGCAAACTTGGTGCTGGAAGAGCTGAGATCTACATCTTGATTTGAGGACAACGGAAACAGATTTGTCTTCTATAGACAGCCAAGAGGAAGTTCTTTTCTGCACTGAGCAGAGCCAGGGCATAGAAAATCTCAAAGCCCACCCCTACTGTGATGAACTTCTTTCAATAAAGCCACACTTCCTAATAGTGCCACTCCCTATGGACCAGGCATTCAAACGCATGAGTCTATGGGGGCCGATCCTATTCAAACCACCACAAGTGCTATTCAAAAGAGTCTAGGACTGAAAGGTGCAGACCAAAGCACCCAAGATCTTAGTAGCAATTTGTTCTTCTGATGGAGAAAGCAATTTTGAAGACAACTTTTAGAGAAGTAAGAAGCTTCAATAGAAAGAATGCTAAACCAGCGGAAGTGACTGGAGGACTAAAACAAGAGCTAACTTAGGCAGAAATTCAAAATCAAGTGAAACAAGGACCATTCGCATAATGTTCAAGTCCTGGAAAGGATGATGCAGCCCACAGCAGTAGCAGCGCCCTCTCCTGGTACAGAAGGGAACATTAAAGAAGAAGAACATTGTAAAGAAGGCAAGGGAGAACATTGTAAAGAGAGTGCCAGCAACTCAAAAATATCTGAAATTGCAGTTCCAGGAATCTGACACACTCTTCTGGAGGCATAGACACAATATCTATACATTCATGCAGACAAAACACCCATACACATAAGATAAAAATGAATATTCTTGCAGAAAGAAGAAATGGGTAAGAGGAAGAAGAAAACCAAACAGGCGAGCAAGCAAGCAAACAAACAAAAATCCAGGAATAATTTGTAGCAACTGGCAACTCTAAGGCAATAGATGTTTCTCTGTGGGTCTTCAAATGCCTGACAAAGAAAAACCTGATGCCCATTCTTAGTATGTAGAAGAAACAGACATTAAAGAACTATCCCCAAAGGATGGTTGATGGTGCAATGAGGTATCATGTTCCTCTAGAACATAGAATTGCCAGGTGATTTCACCTTATCTGCCAAAATACAGGAATACTGTATCAGCCAAGAGTACTGTTTGAGCTCTCCAAAAAGAAGGGAAAATTTGGCTTCTCTTAATGGGTCCATTCCTGGAGAAGGACTATTTCTAGTACTATCTCTGGCTAAGCTGATAAGGAGTTGAATCCTAGCAAGAAGATGTGGGAACTGTTACAGCTCGATATCTGCACCAATGATGACTGTGTAGCCACATACAGAGGGAGTCTCTTCAATGTCAAAAGAAAGGAGTGTGTGTGGCTCAAGCCATGCCAATAGCTGAATTAAATAAGATAACATGTTCCATTAGTGAAAAGCATTGGTGAAAACCTTAATAATGATAAAAGGGATATGTTTGTGATCTAAACATTAAAAAAAATAAATAAGGGATGAATCAGGACCAAACCCAATTCCTATATATTTTGCCATAGCCACTAGTTAATACTTATCTTCTCTTTCCTTTTCATTTTATTGGAGGATGCAAACTTCCTAGTTTCCCTTAATTTGGGGCAAAAAACAAAACAAAACAAAAAAAAACAAACAAAAAAACCCAACCAAACAAAAAAAACACTGACATGGAAAAGTGGTTGTGAAGGTATGATGTGATTGGACTGAAAAGGTACACTTCTTAACTACCTCCCAAGTAACCACCACCAAAAGATAGCGTGAGTAGGTTACACATCCCCAGACATTAGCTGCTGTCCAGTGATTATCTATTGCAAATACTCCCAAAATACACACTTGGTAATGCCATTCATCTAAGGTAGTCCCTATATAAAAGTACCAAATGCTGGTGGCACCCAAGACACCACTGCTCATTAGTAATGAGTTTGTCTCCCATTGTCTCCCAATGGCCCCTCCAACTTGCTATTAGCTTTTTAGCATATGTATTTTCTTGAACATTTAATATTAAATTAGAACCACCTCCAACTATAGCAAGGCTTTATAATTCATTTCATTCTTATCTCATGTCTGTATTTGTAAAGGCCACCACAGCAGTGTCTTTTACTGTGAATTACAAAGCTTTGTGTCAACTTCAAGAACCATATAAATCTAATTCAGGTGCAGGATGCTCTTGTAAACTAACAGGACACCTATTGAGGCATTAAAGAACTCTCTACTGGCTGGTTTTGTGTGTCAACTTGACACAGGCTGGAGATATCACAGAGAAAGAGGCTTCAGTTGGGGAAGTGCCTCCATGAGATCCAGCTGTGAGCCAATTTCTCAATTAGTGATCAAGAGGGGAGAGCCACTTGTAGGTGGGACCCAGTTGGTAGTCTTGAGTTCTATAAGAAAGCAAGCTGACTTATTCATAATAGCCAGAAACTGGAAAGAACCCAGATGTCTCTCAACAGAGGAATGGATACAAAAAATTTGGTATATTTACACAATGGAGTACTACTCAGCTATTAAAAACAATAAATATATGAAATTCCTAGGCAAATGGATGGATCTGGAGGCCATCATCCTGAGTGAAGTAACCCATTCACAAAAGAACTCACATNTCAACCCTATAGGTGGAAGAATAACCATGAACTAACTAGTACCCCCTGGGCTCGTGTCTCTAGCTGCATATATAGAAGAGGATGGCCTAGTTGGCCATCAGTGGGAAGAGAGGCCCCTTGGTTATGCAGACTTTATATGCCCCAATACAGGGGAACGCCGGGGCCAAGGGGTGGGAGCGGGTGGGTAGGGGAGCAGGGCAGGGAGGGGGGAGGATATAGGGAACTTTCTGGATAACACTTGAAATGTAAATGAAGAAAATATCTAATAAAAGTTGAAAAAAAAAAAAAAAAAAGAAAGCAAGCTGAGCAAGCCAGTAAGTAACATGCCTACATGGCCCCTGCATCAGCTCCTGCTTCCTGACCTGCTTGAGTTCCTTTGGTGATAGATACACAGCAGTATGGAAGTGTAAGCTGAATAAACCTTTTCCTTCCCACTTGTTTCTTGGTCATGATGTTTATGCAGGAATAGAAACCCTGACTAAGACAAACTCTTAAAGTAAAAAAAAAAAAAAAAATGTTATAACTGATATAACCGTTCTTTTCCTCAAAAATCCAGTAAGGTAAATGAAAAGAATGTAAATGGTCTTCAGCCTCTCACCACTTGTACAGACTCAAGACTTAATTCACATATAAAGCTGTGTTAGGCATAGGAATTCCAATTTACTTATACCTCCTTATTATGCAACAAAGTTTTCATCATGCCATGAGTTTTTCTTTTTAAAGGAAAGAACGAGAACATAATAAAGGTTCAAGTTGGGCTGGGTTGTCAAGTATGAAAATGGATAGAGTTGCTGATTTCATAGACCAGGTTTGAGGTATAAGAGGTTTGTCCACAATTGTGGCAAGTGATTGCATGATATTTAACTTGAAAATAATTTCTAAACAATGAAGAGAAATTTGTAATTCTGTACATATATATATATATATATATATATATATATATATATATATATATATATATATCTTTCCAAAGTCAGCTCCGCAGGCCTGATAACTAATAAATTAAGTGCCACTCCCTGTGGACTAAGTATGCAAGCCAGTGAGTCTATGTGGGCCAAACCTATCCAAAACCACGAAAAGGAGTTTTCCCAAATGTTCATGAATATATTTCTCATTCTTAGGACAGACATAAAATCAATTTAAAATTCTTTTCTTCCCAAATGTTCATGAATATATTTCTCATTCTTAGGACAGACATAAAATCAATTTAAAATTCTTTTCTATGACATCTTGAAATGGGGATTACAACACATTTTCAGTTATTCAATAGGTTCATTATATTTCATCATTATCTTTTTTAATATCTGCTTATTATAATGCCCACAAGAAATTTTCATGGCAATTTTATGCACTTCATGTATCTTTTTACTTTTTTTGTTTCATATAGTAACTAAGAGTGTTCTATAGATACAAAATGAATCATGCATTATTAAGTAACAAAATCTTTGTTTTAAAACATTCATTTTAATAATCCACTAAAATAGCTTGTTATTGAACATAGAGTATATATCTTTTCTATTTTATCTCAAATACTAAGCAATTTATTTCCTCTTTTCAGGTAAGTAAGTGTATAAAATATATTCAACAGGTCCAATACAATAACTGGAACTTGCTGATGGCTGATGTGGAAGTTGGGATGAGAATGTCCCATGGGCTCAGTGTATTTGGATGCCAGTCATTCCAACTGTTTGAGAATAAATCCAGGGTGTGGACTTATTGGAAGAGGTGTGTAACTGGGTGTGGAATTTGTTGTTTCAAAAGACCCCTGTCATTCCTGCTGTGTCTCTTTCTGCCTCCTGTTTGAAGAACAATACAATGGGCTCTCAGCTGTTGCTGCTACCATGGCTTTGTTCCTCCATCTTGGCTTTTAACCCTCTGAAGCTATCAATCCAATTAAATGAGTTGTCTTGGCCAAAGCTTTTTGTCACTGCAATAACAACATAACTAAGATAATTTAAGACAGACTGTTTTATTTAGGGTTTTTATTGCTGTGAAAAGATACCATGAACCAAGGCAGCTTTTATAAAGGGAACATGGCTGGGGCAGGTTTACCATTTCAGTGGGTTAGTGCATTATCAGCATTGTGGGAAGAAGGGCATTGTGTAGTCTTGGTGCTAGAGGAGCTGAGAGTTCAACATCTTGATCCACAGGAGACTGATTCTATACACTGGGCAGAGCTGGAGCTCCACATTGACATACTCCCTCCAGCAAAGCAACATCTTAGTGTCACTTCCTGTGGGCCAAATAGTCAAACACATGAGTCTATGTGGGCCAAACCTATCCAAACCACCAAAAAGAGTTTCTCCAAATGTTCATGAATATATTTCCCATTCTTAGAACCTGTGTCTAGCAAACAACACATAGAGACAAAGTCACATGTCATTCTACTCTATGCAGTAGTGATTTAATGATGTTTCCATCCCCACCGATTACACTTTTTTTTTCATTCAATGGAAGAAGTGTATTTTTAGAGTGAAACGAATGTTAACTAACATTATTTGTATTCTAGGGTTTCATCTCCCATCCCATCTAACTTATTTAAATGTCATGCTGTGTTTCCTGATTTGTTAGAGACTCCAGGTACACCTCCCTCCCCTTTGCCTCTGTCAACCCAGCAAACTATTTCCCCTGACTCCAAAGTACAAATATTTTTGCTTCCTCATCAGTCTGGTAGTCTAAAGGGCCTTTTGGCTTACATAAAAAGAATCATATTTTGCAAAGAAAACAATAGGCTTGAGATGCTAATCAATGCCTCCTTTTAGAATCCGTATTTTCTTCCTGAAAAATTGAGGTTTTTCTTTTATGAAAGAACAAAGGCAGAATGAGAATGAAGCCTTCAAAGAGTATTAATTAGATTTTAAAATTCAAGTTAATTTTTAAAAAATGACACAATTAGCTGAATTTCTTATATATTTGTGTGACTATTCAGATCAGGAACCTAACAGTTCCAAAAATATTAAAGTGTTTTCAAACAGAAGTTCCAGTTACTCATTGTGCCTGCAATTACCTGATAAAGAATGCTAAAGTTTTCTTCCTATTGCTTTCTACTGGGAGGTTTACCGTTTTGGCCCTAGGAGCTAAGGCATATTCACCCAGCATTTTTGCTTAACAGGTGATTAACTCTAAGGAATCTTCCAATTTGAAATAGAATAAGGCTGTGCTCTTTTTGAAATGTAAATGTTCTGAGTTTCAGACGCACCATCAGCAAATAATGTGAATTCAGATTCGCTTTGCAAAGGTCCATGGCCAAGTTGCTTTCTAACTTCTGGATGAGTTCTGCCTCAACCAGAAAATAAAAATTATAATCCTACTTTTGGTAGCTATTTTATTTCTTAAGGTGATACATCAAATGAAGATTTTAGTAAGTAACAAAACATGTAAAATATATGTAAATAGAACATGTATTTTTAAGGATCCCACAGAATTGGCCAAATGGTTTGAGCTAGTGGCCCTTTGCTCTCTGTACATTAAACAGAGAAGGAGGTTGTTTTAAACTCTCATAGTTGTATTTATTATTAATAAACAAAAAATAATGCCAAAACAAGGGTCAGTCCTCTGTTTGGCTATGTCTGAAATGCTATACTTTAATGCCTTCTTTGTATTCCTGACAAGCCTTATAGAGAATATTTAGCTCCACAAGTGAAGGAGAGGCACAGTGGTGTCCAACATGCTCACCAGCCAACAGGTCATCATCACCAGCCTACAGGTCATCACCAGCCTACAGGTCATCACCAACCTATAGGTCATCATCACCAACATATAGGTCATCATCACCAACCTATAGGTCATCACCAACCTATAGGTCATCATCACCAACATATAGGTCATCATCACCAACCTATAGGTCATCATCACCAACCTATAGGTCATCACCAACCTATAGGTCATTACCACCCTACAGGTCATCATCACCAGCCTACATGTCATCACCAGCCTACAGGTCATCACCAGCCTACAGGTCATCACCAGCCTACAGGTCATCATCACCAGCCTACAGGTCATCACCAGCCTATAGGTCATCACCAACTTATAGGTCATCTACTCAGACATGGCCCTCTACTGCAGTCATGCTTATTGCATAGATATAAGAAAGTTTTTCTCTGCTCCATTAAATGAAGAACATTAGAAAATACCTTTAAATTTCATAGCAGTCACTAGCCTCACATTAGATGCTGAAACTCTGAAACTAATTGTTTCCCATACTCTTAATCATCACCTGAGACAAAAGCGAACTTCTTTTAAAGTCACACTATGTGTGTGTTTGTGTGTTTGTGTGTGTGTACAGATGTATAAGATCAAACTGAAATGTATAATTTTGACTGTGTTTTTTTTTAACAAATGGAAAAACAATGTATATTTTGCTTTACAATTTGCTTTTTCACTTAATAAGTTATCTTATTTTAATATTTACTATTTTAAAAATACACCCCCACTTGCATTAGTATTTAAATATTTCATACAGGAACTGTCCTTTGATTTATCTAATTTTTCATCCATCAATAGACATCTGGATTGGTTGCACATGTTAAGAATTTGAAGTTATCAATCAGGTGTGGTGGCACATGCCTTTAATTCCAGCACTCAGGAGGCAGAGGCAGGTGGATTTCTGAGTTCGAGGCCAGCCTGGTCTACAAAGTGAGTTCCAGGACAGCCAGGGCTACACAGAGAAACCCTGTCTCAAAAAAACAAAAACAAAAGAATTTGAAGTTATCCAAAAAGGATCTTTAATGAATGTGTATATAATGCTTTCTCTAATACAAATAATTGTTGAGTAGGATGGCCAGGCCCAAATGCACACCTTTAGGGTGTTTGAGAATATGTGTCCTTACACTCTTGGGGCTTAGCCTCACCTTTATTTTCATTGTGTATCCAGTGAATTTAAATTTCTCATTTTAATTTTTGCATAGACTTGAATTCCATTAGATTAAGCATTTTTTATTAGATATTTTCACATAGTTAGTGATTATTTACACTTCTGGAAGTTTTCTATTGCTTGAGTTTCTCTTCTCAACATATAAGGGGGAAATAGGCTCATAGACCCATTTTGCAAAGATGACTTTCATCTGTATACTGAGGCCCTTTGAGGAAATGTTCTTACAGCTCAGGCCACGTCTTTTGTTTCTTTTGTTTTACTGTTTAGTGATCAAGCTATTGATGCCAGCCTCTGGAAATCCTTGGCTCTAGCACTTGGTTTGTGTACAGCCACATTCACTCACATGTACTTGGGGTGTTATTTTGAACCTTCTCTTCTCTATACCCAGCATACTTGCTGACAGACTTTCTTTCAATTCACATGGCTCTTCCTTGGAAACAGCCATTTATCTCTCAAGTCCAAGTCATAAAAATGTTCACACTCTCAAGGAAGTCTGAAACTGTAAGGTCTCCTGAATGGTAGAGATCCGATTCCCTTCATTTATATGGCTCACTAAAAGCAGGGGATGCTCCGCTCATTCTAGAGATACTGTACATACAGTATAAGCCTGTTAGCCCCTCCCTGGCTTCAGCAGCCATGCTTTACTTAGGAAAAAAAAAATGAAGTTACATTAAATCAATGTGATAGAGCTGGGTAAGTTCCAGAATTGAATGTCAGTTTGTATATAAAGATATGCTAACACCAGCTAAGTATTTAAAGCCCCTGATTAACTTTTTGCATGATTCAAATGGCTAAAATATAACTAAAAACCTAGGGATAATTTGAAATTTTTGAAGAGAATAAGAACTTGAGCCGGGACTACACTTTCGTGGGTAATAAGACAAAGAATGTAGGTTTTTAAATACAGTTTCATACACAGAAGCCAATGTGATGGCATCAAGACTGGTACTAAGACTGGCTGACACAGCTTTTAGAGGCGTGTCTTAGGTTTCTGATCACCAGAC
Source organism: Mus minutoides (assembly GCA_902729485.2). Taxonomy (NCBI): domain Eukaryota; kingdom Metazoa; phylum Chordata; class Mammalia; order Rodentia; family Muridae; genus Mus; species Mus minutoides. Next base: position 1,475,494 of record LR749793.1, read on the forward strand.
ATATTCCTGATAAACCATTACTGCCAAATTCAAACCTTGTCTCTTCCAAAAGATGGATTTATGTTTTCAGAGGATGTTGAACCTCGTCATCTAATTTTTGCCATTAAAATCTGAGCACTGTTAAAACTATTCAGAGATCTTTCAAAAATATTTGTTTTAAAAATATCTGTATTTCTATGTCTGATAAGCTTCTATAATTCTAAACTTCCGCTTTAAGATTTTTTAAATATTCTCTTATGACAACAGGCAGATTATGGGTATTTTCATCACAGGCATGACATCTGGTATCTCTTTGCCTGCCAAGACCTATAAATGGCTTAAAGTATCACTTAATGAAAAACCACATTATTTCTTTCCATTTTTATTAGATATTTTCTTCATTTACATTTCACATGTTCTCCCAAAAATCCCCTAAACCCTCCCCCATCCCCAACCCTGCTCCCCTACCTACCCCACCCACTCCCCCCTATTGGCCCTGGCGTTCCCCTGTACTGGGGCATATAAAGTTTGCATGACCAAGGGGCCTCTCTTCCCAGTGATGGCCAACTAGGCCATCTTCTTCTATATATGCAACTAGAGACATGAGCTCTGGGGGTACTAGTTAGTTCATGTTGTTCTTTCATCTATAGGGTTGAACCCCGTGTTCCATCTAATAGCTGACTGAGAGCATCCACTTCTGTGTTTGCCAGGCACTGGTATAGTCTCCCACGAGACAGCTATATCAGGGCCCTTTCAGCACTATCTTGCTGGCATATGCAATAGTGTCTATGTTTGGTGGCTGATTATGGGATGGATCCCTGGCTGCAGGAGTCACTGGTTGGTCCATCCTTTAGATTCAGCTCCTCACTTGATCTCTGTAACTCCTTCAATGTGTGCTTTGTTCTTAATTCTAGGAAGGGGCGAAGTGTCNATATATGTGCCTAGGGGGAACGTTTGACTCCCAAACCACAGTAGGAGGCAACTATACAGAGCCTGAGAAATCAGGCAGCAGTGGGGTCCAGTTTTTGGAGAATAGAAAGCACAGGTTATCCTTTAGCCAAAGATGATTCTTTTCTTCCTACATTGAAAATATGCTCCCCAATCTCCCTAAACTCTCAATACCCCATCTCTATCCAGATCATGCCTGAGACTGTAATCTCTTCATTTAGATCAAGTCCAAGTAAACTGGTATTTTTCAAACTGTGGATAAGCTGTTTCCCATAGAATCTGATTTATAAACAAATGACTATCTTTTTATTTTCATTTATTTTTATTTGCATGTTGGGGGGAGGGGAGAGGAAATGTGTGTGCTACATGTCCTGTCCTGGAGGTCAGCAGAGGGCATTCCCTGGAACTCAAGTTCCAGGTGCTCATGAGTTGCCCAGTGTAGGTGCTGGGAACAAAATCTGGGTCTTCTGTAAGGGCAGCAAGGGTTCTGAACTGTTTCTACAGTCCCAAACAACTTGTTTAAGAACAAGAATGCACTTGCCCATTGAATTCCAAGGAGATTCTGTTGAAAGCCTGTTGGTGTGTACAAGTGGACTTGTTTCAATGTCTCCCGACACTGCCTTACTCCACTTCTTATGCCTGTGCCACACTGTTTGATTACTGTATGTTTATTGATAATTATATATTGTCTATACATTGCTTCCGTTTACAGAATTGCTTTTATTATTTAAGTTTTTCTTTAACATTACCATTTATGTTTAATATGAATATTTGTCAATTACTAGTATCAGAAAATCACCTGTAATATTTACTGAATCATAATTAATATATAAAGGCGGGAGACAAGTAACAGCTAACAACACTGAGTTCTTCTGGTTAACAATCCTGCATCTTTTTCTATTAATTTAGCCTTTTAAGGGTTTTTTTCTTTGTATTCCTTTGTTTTTTCAAAATTTGGCTACAATTTTGTTTTATATTCTGTTTTAATTTCAGCTGCTATCATTATTGATTAATTCCTTTTATTTACTCTTTTCTAGTCTTCAGCTCTTTTAAGGCAGAAGACAGAATTGTCAAGAGAAATTCAAACTATGAATGTATATAAAACATCATACTAGCTGCACTATAAAATTATAATGTTTTTTTGTTTTTTTTTTAAATTCCAATTCTTTTTTGATTTCCTTTTAAATTTCTGTCTTTTATACATGAATTGTTTAGAATTTGGCCTTGTGAGCCAAATAGTCAGGCAATTTTCAAAATGTTTTTGAATCGATAAATGATTGATTTCTAGTTAGTCCCATTGTATTAAAAGAAGTTACCATCTGTGGTTTATCCATTTATTGTCTATATCTGCAAACAGTCTTAAATGTTTTAGCCTAGTACATGATAACCCCAGTCATCACTGTTACATGTACTCATTCTCCTGGGTAAGTCACTGACTTCGAAAGCAGGTTGATATCAGGAACTAGTGTCTAATAGAGGAATTAAGCAGTCTTGAGGGGTTTGCTGAAATTGGGTTATAGACTTCATCTCCTTGCCAGTTGCTAATAGGTTGTCAGTTCTGTGGAGAGGCCTGTGGATGTGGCCATGAGGTACAGCCTCAGTGTCCTGGCTTAGCACACTATGACCTTAGAAACACAGCTTCCGATGAGGGGAATCTTAGCTGTAACCCTTACTGTAGTCTCGTAAGATCCTGAGTCAAACCATTCAACTAAGCTTGCTGATTCCCAACTCACAGGAACTGTGGAATAATGAACATGTTTCTTTCCATCTATTGGAATAATTTTCATAAAAATAGATAATTAATGTAGATATAAGTTAGAATTCTCAATGAATATTCAAAGAATCACAAAGAAAGGATGGTTTTGAATGGGGGTTCCAGTAAAATAAATGCAACCTTTTAATTTTTTTCTATAAGTAAGCTCTTTCTCCCCCTCACCTGTGTGTGAGTGTGTGTGTTTGTGTGTGTGTGTGTGTGAAACTGTTCTTTTGCTGTGAAGAGATACCCTTTCTAAGACAGCTCTTACAAAGAAAACATTTAATTGGGGGTTTACTTCAGTTTAAGGATTAGTTGATTGTTATGATAGGAGCATGGGAGCACTCATAGTGCTGAAGCAGTAGCTGAGGATTGCATAATAATCTACAGGCAGAAAGAGAGGGGGGAGGGAGAGGGAGAGGGAGAGGGAGAGGGAGGGAGAGGGAGAGAGGGAGAGAGGGAGAGAGGAAGAGAGGGAGAGAGAGAGAGAGAGAGAGAGAGAGAGAGAGAGAGAGAGAGAGAGAACCATTGAGGGCATTTTTATTCAAACCATCATGGGTGCATTTTTATTCAAGCCATCACATTCTTTTTTTTATCCCACCAATTACAGGCATCTTCCAATTTCCAACTATAACTGTGAATTTACCTATTTTTCTCTAACAGGTTTTTATTTTTATGTGTTTCAAACTATTAGGTGTATATGCATTAAAACCATGGTTTCAGCCCAAAGAACAAACATTTCCTCAATATAAGATTTCATTTTCTATGTGCAGCTATATTCATTTCCATGGAATCTTCCTTGTCATGAACGGCTTCTAAGCTTTCTTTTGAAGAATATTTGATAGTATCTTAACAGCATTTACTCCCCCACCCCACCCCACCACTCCTCATTACCATTATTTGAATTTGAAACCATACCTTTATAATTCCCATGTATTTTCTGTAGGAAACGTCCATGAAATGTTATTTTTTATTCAGTCTGACTTGGGCTTTAGATGAAGTACCTACCCATCTGCATTAGTATTTACTGAAGTGATGGAGTTTAAATGTACAACATTTTTAAAATTGTTCTGTTCGTTTTGTACCTTATTTCTTGCCTTTTGTTAATAGCAAATAATTTCAGTTATTGTTTTATCTCTGTAATTAGCTTATTTGCCCTCTTCCTCCTTTTATTTTCAGTTACTTTATACTTTGTAATTCCTACCTGTGAAAGGGTTGATTCAAATGAAATTATAGCACCTTTGATCTATGAAACATTCTTCATGATTATACCTGAGACATGTACAATAAAGCATATTTTCAACTCAAACCTTTAGTTCTCAAAATATCAAAAGAAACAAAAAATTGTCACATGAAAGAATAAGCTAAGAAGTACTAAACTTTTATTCAAAAAGTTACACTTAAAATTAAAACAATGTTTCTATTTGAAAAATAGTATGCTAATTCGATCATTCTTTTGGACCATGATCAAATTCTTTAGGGGCTGGGGAGATGTCTTTGTCAGTAAAGGGCCTAAATTGTATTTGGGTCCTTCTCATCCATTTAAAAATACAGGGCACTGAGGACAGCAAAGAGATATAGGTCCCCAGAGCTTGTTGACCAACCAGTCTAGCCAAGGATTAGTGAGTTCAGGATCAACAAGAGATCTTCCTCAAAGAATGGGGGGAGGGGGTTGATAGAGGACATCCAATGTCAAGCACTGGTCTCCACACAAGTTTGTACTCACAAACACTTTCACACACATGAACACAGGTGAACACACACAGGAACACATATGAACAGAAACTGGAAAGCAATAACTGTGTGTGTCAAGTGAGATGGGGGCTCATCACCATTGCCCTATGAGCTCTGACTCCTTCAGTATGCATGATGTTCCCTTAATAAATTGAGACTAGTTTGTTCAATAAGAGGAGTGGGTATTTGTCCTATCGCAAACATCACTTGGGTTTTCTGAAGGGGATAATTTATCAAAGAGCGCATTTTCACTTTGAGGTAAATATGAAATGACCATGGCAGCTGGGATTTTATAGCTTTCTCTAAAGAATGACTAGTTTTCCTATCACACAGTCCACCAGAAATGGGTTGTGGTGAAACTAAGATCATAGCAATATGGATCTGCTCACTATTGCTAAGAAAGTGTAGAACAGAGGCTGAAGGAAAGGTCACCCAGAGACTGTCCCACCTGGGGCTTCATCCCATATACAGTTACCAAACCCAGACACTATTATGGATGCCAAGAAGTGCATACTGAAAGGAGCCTGATATGGCTGTCTCCTGAGAGGCCCTGTTAGAGCCTTACAAATACAGAGGTGGATGCTTGCAGCCAACCACTGGACTGAGTGCAGGGTTTCCAATGGAGGAGCTAGTGAAAGGACTGAAGGAACTAAGTGGGGGTTGCAACTCCATAGGAAGAACAACAGTATCAACCAACCAGATGCCCCAGACCTCACAGGGAGTTGATTGATGGCTCCAGCTGCACATGTAGCAGAGGATGGCCTTGTCCAGCCTCAATGGGAGGAGAGGTCCTTGGTCCTATGAAAGCTTGATAGATGCCCCAGTGTAGGGGAATTAAGGGCAGGGAGGTGGGGGTGGGTGGGTGGGTGGAGGAGCACCCTCATAGAAGCAGGGGGAGGGAGGATCAGATAGGGGTTTTCTGGGAGAAGGAAAACCAGGAAAGGGTAACATTTGAAATGTAAATAAAGGAAATATCCAATAAAAAGAGATGAACTAAAAAAAAAAAAAAGAATATGACAAAGTCAAAATACTTCTGGGAAATTTTCTATAGTTGTTTTCAATGTAAACCAAGAAATCTAAATGCATTTTCAGCTGAGAGTGCTAATAAATAAATGAAATAAAAAGTATGTGTATATAGGTCTCTGTCTCTCATATGTGTACATGTGTGTGTGTGTGTGTGTGTGTGTGTGTGCGCGTGTGCGCATATGTGCATGAGTATGTATGCATATGGGTCTGTGTGTATGTGCATGTGTATGTGCATGCATATGTGTGTTTTTGTGTGTGTGTGTGTGTGTAAGAAAGAGAGACAAAGAGACAGAGACACAGAGAGAGACAGAGACACAGAGAGCAAGAAAGTACTTAGTATAGAAAGTCATTCAGAAATAGGAACGTCCTTAGAAGTAGAAAAGAAAAAGCCTCTGACCATCTTCTTTACAGCCCAAGGTAAATGATATTAGTACTGAATTCGATTTACAAAAGGAAAATTACCATTTATTTTTTAAAAACTGCTCCTCCTCCTCCTCCTCCTCCATGACAGGTACACATATAACCAATGAGTACCTCTTTCTATTCTTTCACATTCAAGCCATGCCATTTTAGCTATTGATTGTAAAGAGTATATATTTGGGGCTTTATCTTTTCAGTGACTTTGGCCAGTTAGTAACTGTTTACTCACTTCTATTAAATGGGATTAGAGATGCTTTCCAAGTAATCTAGTTATCAGCTGAACTTGGAATGTTTCTCACACATCTAACACTTTTTAAATGTACTAGTTCCTTAGAGCAGCCAGAATACTGAAGATATGTATGATATTAATCCCCTTTGTCATATATAAGCCATTTCTTTCATTAAAAGGAAGCCACCAGAGCATAATGCTTCATTTTCTTTGTGTGTAGTTTTGCATCTTATTTTTAGAAAGTGAAGTATGACAGTATTACATCCAACCAGATTACTTTGAAGTGTTTATTAAAGTCTAGTCCTAAAAGCCATTCAGATGGAAAAATCTTTACTTTCAAATGGAAGAAGTGAAAAGGATGGGAGAATAAAGAACTAATACCCTATAGAGAACGGCCATGGTACCTGCATCATGACCAAGTTAGTCAACTCCTGAAACTGTCTTGGACAGCTAATCATCAACATTTTCCAATATGGGTCAGACATTAAATACTTGCCTCCCAACATCAAAGGTAGACTGCACATAGGGGCAGATAACAGATTCCAATATAGGTTAGGTGTTACATCCTGAAGTCCAATGGCTAGACCTGAGTAGATGTGGTGTCTCAGACAAGGCTCTCTAGTACCTGTGTAAATGCAGAAAACTAATGGCACTAGTCTAATATCCCCCAGGGAGCATGCATATAGCATGATGTCAGAAGGAATAAAAGCTTCATCCTGTCCAGACCTTCATGAAATTTCTTTGGAAGGAAGTTACAAAGTCCTTGTCCTTGCACTCAGTTGCTGGCTGCTACAGACCATAATGTCAGTGGCTGCTTAAGCTGATGGTCCCTCCTTGCTTTAGTAAGAATCTTCCCATTAGCAATGTGTTAACCTTTGAACTTCTTAGGTAAATGAGATATAAAACTGACACATACTGTCCCAATTATTCTCCATGACTGATCAGGATATCATAATTATTTCTTTTGATAATGTCAAAAGATTATTGACCATTTCATGACTTAGGTGTTATGTGAATGATTTTTCCAGAATGCCTCTTGCTTGCTTCTACAAATAGAATGTTCACCCAACCTTGTATCCAAGATAATCATCTGCTTTGAGATCATTTAAAAGTATTACTCTGTACTCAGTTTGTTTAAATATAACTTACTTTTAAGGATGATGATGTAGTAAACCTTACTACACTTGGACTCTCCATATAATCAATTTTTACAATCTAGGCTGAACACATAGTTTTGATCTCAAACTCTATTCCTTGTTCTCCTCATAACCATTCCATGCCCCTGACGTAGAGTAATGTACATGTCTCCCTTGAGACAATTTCATTCCCCTGACTCAGAACAATGCATGTCTGTATAAGGTGTGACAATTAGGTCTAATGTTAAAAGGGATCCACAGAAAATGCTAAAATAAACATGTGGATATAGAAAGGAAGGAAGGAAGGAAGGAAGGAAGGAAGGAAGGAAGGAGGGAGGGAGGGAAGAAAGGAAGGAAGGGGAGAGGAGAGGAGAGGAGAGGAGAGGAGAAGAGAAGAGAAGAGAAGAGAAGAGAAGAGAAGAGAAGAGAAGAGAAGAGAAGAGAAGAGAAGAGAAGAGATAACACCTATTCACTTACTTGAACCCAACTTTCTATTTATGGAGTCAATTTTATTATCTTGCACAGAAGTAGATTTATCTAACTTAGGAGCCACTTCCTGTTATACATCTGCAGGAGTTACACACAGAATACTGACAAAATCTCTCTCCCCTGAGAAACAGACATGGCTGTATAAGAAAAATTTCTACAGAAAGTGAAAGTATAGGCATCCTCTGTGTGATCAGTCAATTGTCAGAATGATAGTTACTGAGCATTCTCAGGATTCGGCAAATTCCTCTAAGTGCTCAATCGCTCTTCCTCACAACTTTATCGTCTTTTCGAAGGAATTGAAAGCCCTTCTCTCACACTGATTTTTCTCTATGCATTAAAGAATGATGAACTGCACCTTTAAGTAGAGGTTTACTTCAGAGACATTCCTAGTAACATCATTCCTACCTCAGAGAGCTTGATGATTTAACAGTTCTGAACTGTTTTTAAGGCATGCATTGCCTCTCCGAATGGAGACACAGAGGCAGCTTGTTCAAATCACTATTGGGATAATGAGATTAGCATACTCTTTGGGGCTTCTGGTTGCATGGAGTCAATCATCAATCACCACTTCATTCATTTTGCTTTGCTCGTTTACTAAGCAAATAAAATTTAAATCAGAGAAAAATATATGCCATACTTTTAAGAATAAAACACCTGCATTGAAGGACTCATATGAAAAATGGTGTTTTCTAATGCAGTATAGTAAGGTGTAATAATGGTCTAAATAAATGCCTGTAATTCACCTTTCTATAAAAAGGGTGAGCCTTTCAAATGGAAGCTGAATCATGTGAAGCTGTTTGAGGTAGGACCAATCTTGCAACCTCTCTGGCCTCTAGTTGCTCCATTGATGACAGGCATTTAGAATTGGCCACTTTTAAAACTTAGTGCCCTTAAATATACTACTCTGTATAGCTTTTCTTCTCAAAAAGAAAAAAAACTTCATACGGAATTGTTATAAAAGAATATTTCCTGGAGACTAAAGATGGTTTAGCAGCTAAGAGCACTGGCTGCTCTTGCAGATGACTGGAGGAGGGGGTGGTATTTGACATCTTCTGTTGGCCTCTGAATGTATCAGGATCATACAAATGTGCTCATGTGAAGCACCCAGCCACATGAAATAAGATTAAGGTAAAAAATAATATGTCCCTGAAGATAACATTCTTTACTAGAAATGTGTCTCCCCAGAACTCATTTTCCTTCTTGAAGCAATGATTTTGCTCTCATATAGAATACATCCTGCTACTAAGTTCATGTTCTATCTCCAGGACAGAATGTGTAGTGCTGACTGTCAATCAACATACTACATTCTCTTCCCCCTCGCCAGTAAACACAACACACATGTACCCACACAATAACAGACACACATACATGCACAGAAACACACACGCGCACACACACACACACACGTACACACATACATGTACAGAAATACGCACGTGCACACAAACACACACACACACACACACATTTAAACACAGGCACTCCTCAGGGATTTTGATATGCCCTAAAAGAGACTAAACAAGGAATATGAAACTCATTTCTGTTAGTTTGAAGTACAAATCTTTGGCTAACTATGCAAATGTCTCTATGGAGTAGCCCTTAAAAAGGGATTGTCATTCCACAGGAAAGCTCCTCCCAGAGGTAGAGCCAGCACTTATACTGTGATTAGCCTCCCACCAGTGCTCTGGTGTCTTTTCAGATAGTATATGATACTGTTATACTTCACCCAGATAGGGGTGAGATTTTTATACCATTAGACTAGAAAGTCAATCACCCTATTATCAGTTTAGCTATTTATATCTCTGTAATATCTATACTACATGTGAAAATTTACATACAATTAGATTAAAGGTTGGTTATCAAAGAAGAAATTATTTCTTAAGATTTATACATCTGTACACCTAAAGGAAAACTTTTTGTGGTCCCTCTCACATTCTCTCCCCATCTGCCTCTTCCTCCTTTGCCCTCCCTACCACTGATTTTGTATTTGTTTTTTGAGCTAAGACTTAACTGGGGCCCTGTGATAGCTCTGAACTTGCAAACTTACTAGTTAGCACAGGCTATCACCAAACTCAAAATTCTCCAACATCAGATTGGTGAGTTCTAGGATTGCAGGTAAGCAATCCCATACTGGCCTAGTTCAGACCTGACTTAGTCTGATATTTATCATATGAAAGGAATTCAGGCACCAAATTATTACAATGTCTCTGCTAAGTTACAAATAATCAACTGAAAGGTTAGCCACTCTTGTCTTGCTTATTCAAATATCAGTGCCTTAAAAACACTAACAAAAACAGAATAGAATAAACATAAAAATACCTTTAATGAGATAAATGTTATACACAGTTATTTTTATAGGACATGATTAATGACTATTTCTCATAAGCAATGTATTACTACATATTCTTAACAGTATTTTGTAATTATATACTAAGCTCATTCATGGAAATCTATACTTACATCAACAGGCTTGATGTAGTATTGAAGGTATTGAAGGAGTCCTATCCTCTAATTCCCAAATGCCCTTGGTGAGGGTGGAGTCTCTTAAATAGGTTTGTCATTATAATGTAAATATTCCACAAGAATATCAACAATTTTGACAGCTTTAAGTAGTCCATTAGATACTTCACATTTTTTATTTGTAACCTGTGATAACCATCTTTAAAGTGCACTTCTGTAGGATCGAAGACCCAGAAATGAATCCACACACCTATGGTCACCTGATCTTTGACAAGGGAGCTAAACCTATCCAGTGGAAAAAAGACAGCCTTTTCAACAAATGGTGCTGGCACAACTGGCAGCTATCATGTAGAACACTGGGAATTGATCCATTCTTATCTCCTTGCACTAAGGTCAAGTCTAAGTGGTTGATGGACCTCCACATAAAACCAGAGACACTGAACGTATAGAGGAGAAAGTGGGGAAAAGCCTCGAAGATATGGGTACCGGGGGAAAAATTGCTGAACAAAACAGCAAAGGCTTGTGCTGTAAGATCAAGAATTGACAAAAGGGACCTCATAAAGTTGCAAAGCTTCTGTAAGACAAAAGATACTGTCAACAGGACAAAAGGGCCACCAACAGATTTGGAAAGGATCTTTACCAATCCTAAATCAGATAGGGGACTGATATCCAATATATATAAAGAACTCAAGAAGGTGGACACCAGAAAATCAAATATCCCCATTAAAAAGTGGGGCACAGAGTTAAACAAAGAATTCTCAACTGAGGAATACCGAATGGCTGAGAAGCACTTGAAAAAATGTTCAACATCCTTAATCAACAGGGAAATGCAGATCAAAACAACCCTGAGATTCCACCTCACACCAGTAAGAATGGCTAAGATCAAAAATTCAGGTGACAATAGATGCTGGCGTGGATGTGGAGAAAGGGGAACACTCCTCCATTGTTGGTGGGAAAGCAAGCTGGTTCAACTACTCTGGAAATCAGTCTGGCGGTTCCTCAGAAAATTGGACATAGTACTACCGGAAGATCCTGCAATACCTCTACTGGGCATATATCCAGAAGATATTCCATCTGGTAACAAGGACACATGTTCCACTATGTTCATAGCAGCCTTATTCATAATAGCCAGAAACTGGAAGGAACCCAGATGTCCCTCAACAGAGGAATGGATTCAAAAAATTTGGTATATTTACACAATGGAGTACTACTCAGCTATTAAAAACAATAAATATATGAAATTCCTAGGCAAATGGATGGATCTGGAGGCCATCATCCTGAGTGAAGTAACCCAATCACAAAAGAACTAACATAACATGTACTCACTGATATGTGGATATTAGCCCAGAAAACTAGACTACCCAAGATACAATTTACTAAACACATGATACTCAAGAAGAAGGAAGATCAAAATGTGGACATGTCATCCCTTCCTAGAATTAAGAACAAAGCACACACTGAAAGAGTTAAAGAGATCATGTGTGAAGCTGAATCCAAAGGATGGACCCAACGACTGCAGCTGCCAGGGATCCATCCCACAATCAGCCACCAAACATAGACACTATAGCATATGCCAGCAAGATGGTGCTGAAAGGGCCCGGATATAGCTGTCTCGGGGGAAAATATGCCAATGCCTGGCAAATATGGAGGTGGAAGCTCACAGTCAGCTATTAGATGGAACACAGGGTTCCCAAGGAAGAAGGAGCTAGAGAATGTACCCAAGGAGCTGAAGGGTCTTCAACCCTCTAGGTGGAAGAATAACCATGAACTAACTAGTACCCCCTGAGCTCATGTCTCTAGCTGCATATATAGAAGAGGATGGCCTAGTTGGCCATCAGTGGGAAGAGAGGCCCCTTGGTCATGCAGACTTTATATGCCCCAATACAGGGGAACGCCAGGGCCAAGAAGTGGGAGCGGATGGGTAGGGGAACAGGGCCGGGAGTGGGGAGGGTATAGTGAACTTTCTGGATAACACTTGAAATGTAAATGAAGAAAATATCTAATAAAAGTTAAAAAAAAACTGCACTTCTGTGTACAACACTGAAAGTGTAATGTTATGGGGTTTGTTTGTTTGTTTGTTTGTTTGTTTAGGTAACAACAGGCTGAAATATCCTTTAGTGTGTGCTTTGCAGCCTACATATTTGAGAAGTAAATAGGATCACCATTCCTCCAAAAGCTTGGCCATTTGTCATTGCTTCAAGAAGCTTCAGGGAGATCTTCCTTCTGAGCCTAGCGGAGGCTGCCAAGGCCTCCGGAGTGCTCTCCTCATCACAGGACCTCGGGATCACCTCAGGATCACAGGTGAGTGGAACATAGCATCAGCTTCAAGAATCTTGGAGGATCTTTTGCCAGCAAGAACAGAGATAAAGGAACCCCGCCAGAGGCTGGGAACTCTTCCAGCTGGGGCAAACCCTGCCATCTTCCTTCTGAGCCCAGCGGAGGCTGCTAAGGGCTCCAGAGTGCTCTCCATGCTGTGGACCCTCCAGATCACCTTGGGATCATGGGACCCCTACCACACACCTAGTACCTCCTGATCACCTGAGAGCACATGGGCTATAGAAGCAACAGAGCTTCTTGGTCACGGTCCTGTCGGGCCTTCAACCTCAGCCAGGAGACAGAGCTGAGACACAGACCCCTGGGCACATTCCTTGTCAGATGAGAGACAGCCTTCTGGGACGGTTCTGACCATAGAACTCGGGAAGTAGATCAGAGCTCCAGACTGCTGGACACCTGCCCTGCAAGAGGAGAGCTTGCCTGCAGAGAGTGCTCTAACCACTGGAACTCACATGAGAGTTGGACTCCCAGGAGTGCTGACAGTGGCTAGCAGAATCACAGGTGGATCAAACTCCAAACAGAGACAGCTTGAACATTAACATCAGAGATTTCTAGATGACGAAAGGAAAACATAAGAATCTTACTAACAGAAAGATTCTGGCATCATCAGAACCCAGTACGCCCACCACAACAAGTCCTGGATACCCCAACACACCCAAAAAGCAAGATGCAGATTTTATATCATATCTCATGATGGTGGTAGAAGATTTTAAGAAGGACATTAATAACTCACTTAAAGAAATACCAGAGAACACTACTAAACAGGTAGAAGCCCTTAAAGGGGATGTACAAAAAAATCCCTCAAGAAATCACAGGAGAACACTGTTAAACAGGTAGAAGTCCTTAAAAAACTACAGGCAAACACTGCTAAACAGGTAGAAGAAACACAAAAATCCCTTAAAAATTACAGGAAAAGACAACCAAACACACAATGGAATTTAACAAAACCATCCAAGATCTAAAAATGGAAATAGAAACAATGAAGAAAACCCAAAGAGAGACAACTCTGGAGATAGAAACCCTAGGAAAGAAATCAGGAACCATAGATGTGAGAATCAGCAACAGAATACAAGAGATGGATGAGAGAATTTCAGGTGCCAAAAATTCCATAGCAAACATGGACAGAACAATCAAAGAAAATGCAAAATTCAAAAAAATCCTAACTCAAAACATCCAAGAAATCCAGGACAAAAATGAGAAGACCAAACCTATCTGTAATAGGAGTTCATGAGAATGAAGATTTTCAACTTAAAGGGCCAGCAAATATCTTCAACAAAATTATAGAAGAAAACTTCCCATACATAAAGAAAGAGATGCCCATGAACACACAAGAAGCCTAAAAAACTCCAAATAGACTGGACCTGAAAGGAAATTCATCCCAACACATGATAATCAGAACAAAAAAATGCACTAAATAAAGACAGAATATTAAAAGCAGTAAGGGAAAAAGGTCAAGTAACATATAAAGGCAGGCCTATTAGAATTACTCCAGACTTCTTACCAGAGACTATGAAAGCCAGAAGACCTTGGACAGATACTATACAGATACTAAGAGAACACAAATACCAACCAAGGCTACTATACCCAGCAAAACTCTCAATTCCCATAGATGGAGAAACCAAAGCATTCCATGACAAAACCAAATTCACACAATATCTTTCCATGAATCCAGCTCTTCAAAGGATAATAAAGGGAAAACACCAACACAGAGATGGAAACTACAGCCTAGAAATAACAAGAAAGTAATCATTTAACAAAACTAAAAGAAGACAGCCACAAGAACAGATTCCCAAATTTAACAACAAAACCAACAGGAAACAACAGTTACTTTTCTTTGATTTCTCTTAACATCAATGGACTCAATTCCCACATAAAAAGACATAGACTAACAGAATGGCTACACAAACAGGACCCAACATGTTGCTGCTTACAGGAAACTCACCTCAGGGATAAAGACAGACACTACCTCAGAGTAAAAAGCTAGAAAACAATTTTTCAAACAAATAGTCCAAAGAAAGAAGCCGGAGTAGTCATTCTAATATCAAGTAAAATTGATTTCCAACCCAAAGTTATCAAAAAAGACAAGGAGAGGCACTTCATACTCATCAAATTTAAAATCTACCAAGATGAACTCTCAATTCTAAATATCTATGCTCCAAATGCAAGGGCAGCCACATTTATTAAAGAAACTTAGTAAAGCTCAAAGCACACATTGCACCTCACACAATAATAGTGGGAGACTTCACCCCACTCAAACCAATGGACAGATCCTGGAAACAGAAACTAAACAGAGACACATAGACACTAACAGAAGTTATGAAACAAATGGATTTAACAGATACCTACAGAACATTTTATCCTAAAACAAAAAGATATACCTACTTCTCAGCACCTCATGGTACCTCCTCCAAAATGATCATATAATTGGTTACAAAACAGGCCTCAACAGATACAAAAATATTGAAATTATCCCATGCATCCTATCATATCACCACGGACTAAGGCTGATCTTCAATAACAGCATAAATCATACAAAACCAACATTCACGTGGAAAGTGAACAACACTCTATTCAATCATAACTTGGTCAAGGAAGAAATAAAGAATGAAATAAAAGACTTTTTAGAGTTTAATGAAAATGAAGCCACAACATACCCAAACTTATGGGACACAATAAAGGCAGTCCTAAGAGGAAAACTCATAGCCCTGAGTACTTCCAAAAAGAAACTAGAGAGAGTATATGCTAGCAGTCTGACAGCACGCCAAGAAGCTCTAGAATGAAAGGAAGCAAATTCACACAAGAGAATTAGACAGCAGGAAATAATCAAACTCAGAGATGAAGTCAACCAAGTGGAAACAAAAAGAACTATTCAAAGAATCAACCAAACCAGGAGCTGGTTCTTTGAGAAAATCAACAAGATAGTTAAACAATTAGCCAGACTAACTAGAGGGCACAGGGACAGTATCCTAATTAACGAAATCAGAAATGCAAAAGGAGACATAACAACAGATCCTGAGTAAATCAAAACATCATCAGATCCTACTACAAAAGGCTATACTCAACAAAACTGAAAAACCTGGATGAAATGGACAACTTCCTAGACAGATACCAGGTACCAAAATTAAATCAGGATCAGATTCACAATCTTAACAGTCCCATTTTTGCTAAATAAATAGAAGCAGTCATTAATAGTCTCCCAACCAAAGAAAGCCCAGGACCAGATGGGTTTAGTGCTGAGTTCTGTCAGACCTTCAAAGAAGACCTAATTCCAACTCTCCTCAAACTATTCCATAAAATAGAAATAGAAGGTACTCTACCCAATTCATTCTATGAAGCCAGAATTACTCTGATACTTAAACCACACAAAGATCCAACAAAGAAAGAGAACTTCAGACCAATTTCCATTATGAATATCGATGCAACAACTCAATAAAGTCCTCGCAAAACGAGTCCAAGAACACATCAAAACGATCATCCATCATGACCAAGTAGGCTTCATCGCAGGGATGGTTTATTACACAGAAATCCATCAATATAATACACTGTATAAACAAACTCAAAGACAAAAATCACATGATCAACTCGTTATATGCTGAGAAAGTATTTGACAAAATCCAACATTTCTTCAGGATAAAAGTCATGGAAAGATCAGGAATTCAAGGCCCGTACCTAAACATAATAAAAGCAATATACAGCAAACCAGTATCCAACATCAAAGTAAATGGAGAGAAGCTGGAAGCAATCCCACTAAAATCAGGGACTAGGCAAGGCTGCCCACTTTCTCCCTACCTATTCAATATAATACTTGAAGTCCTAGCCAGAGCAATTCAATAACAAAAGGAGGTCAAGGGGATACAAATTGGAAAGGAAGAACTCAAAATATCACTATTTGCAGATGATATGATAGTATATGTGTGACCCTAAAAATTCTACCAGAGAACTCCTAAACCTGATAATCAGCTTCAATGCAGTAGCTGGATATAAAATTAACTCAAACAAGTCAATGGCCTTTCTCTATACAAAAGATAAACAGGATGAGAAAGAAATTAGGGAAACAACACCCTTCACAATACTCACAAATAATATAAATACCTTGGTGTGACTTTAGCTAAGGAAGTGAAAGACCTGTATGACAAGAACTTCAAGTCTCTGAAGAAAGAAATTGAAGAAGATCTCAGAAGATGGAAAGATCTCCCATGCTCATGGATTGGCAGGATTAATATAGTCAAAATGGCTATCCTGCCAAAAGCAATCTACAGAGTCAATGCCATCTCCATCAAAATTCCAACTCAATTCTTCTCAGAGTTAGAAAGGGCAATTTGCAAATTCATCTGGAATAATAAAAAACCTAGGATAGCAAAAACTATTCTCAACAATAAAAGAACCTCTGGGGGAATCACCATGCCTGACCTTGTGCTGTACTATACAGCAATTGTGATAAAAACTGCATGGTAATGGTATAGCGACAGACAGGTAGATCAATGGAATAGAATTGAAGACCCAGAAATGAACCCACATACCTTTGGTCACCTTATCTTTGATAATGGAGCTAAAACCATCCAGTGGAAAATGGACAACATATTCAACAAATGGTGCTGGCACAACTGGCGATCAACATGTAGAATTCGAATTGATCTATTCGTATCTCCTTATACAAAGCTCAAGGCTAAGTGGCTGGAAGAACTCCACATAAAACCAGAGACACCGAAATTTATAGAAGAGAAAGTGGGGAAAACCTTCAAAGATAAGGGCAGAGGGGTAAAATTCCTAAATAGAACAGCAATGGCCTGTGCTGCAAGATCAAATTCGACAAATGGGACCTTATAAAATTGCAAAGTTTCTGTAGGGCAAAAGATATGGTCAATAAGACAGAAAGGCCACTAACAGATTGGGAAAGAATTTTTACCAATCCTAAATCTGATAGGGGGCTAATATCCAATATATTCAAAGAGCTCAAGAAGCTGGACTCCAGAAATTCAAATAACCCCATAAAAATGGGATACAGAGCTAAACAAAGAATTCTCAAATGAGGAATACGGAAGGGCTGAGAAGCACTTGAAAAAATGTTTAACATCCTTAATCATCAGAGAAATGCAAATCAAAACAACCCTGAGATTCCACCTCACACCAGTCAGAATGGCTAGAATCAAAAATTCAGGTGACAGCAGATGCTGTTGAGGATGTGGAGAAAGAGGAACACTCCTCCATTGCTGGTGGGATTGCAAGCTGGTACAACCACTCTGGAAATCAGTCTTGTGGTTCCTCAGAAAACTGGACATAGAACTACCAATTGATCCAGCAATACCTCTCCTGGGCATATACCCAGAAGATGTTCCAACTGGTAATAAGGACACATGCTCTACTATGTTCATACCAGCCTTATTTATAATAGCCAGAAGCTGGAAAGAACCCAGATGTCCTTCAACAGAGGAATGGATACAGAAAATGTGGTACATTTACACAATGGAGTACTACTCAGCTATTAAAAACAATGAATTTATGAAATTCTTGGGCAAATGGATGTATCTGGAAGATATCATCCTGAGTGAGGTAACCCAATCACAAAAGAACTCACTTGATATGCACTCACTGATACGTGGATATTAGCCCAGAAACCTAGAATACCCAAGATACAACTTCCAAGACACAAGAAAATCAAGAAGGGAGGAGACCAACACATGGATACTTCATTCCTCCCTAGAATAGGGAATAAAATATCCATGGAAGGAGTTGCAGAGACAAAGTTTGGAGTTAAGATGAAAGGATGGACCATCCAGAGACTGCCCCACCCAAGGGTCCATCCCACAATCAGCCACCAAACACAGACACTACTGCTGAAAGGACCCTGATATAGTTGTCTCCTGTTAGGCTTTGTCAGTGCCTGGCAAATACAGAAGAGGATGCTCACAGTTATCTCTAGGAAAGAACACAGGGTCCCCAATGTAGGAGCTAGAGAGAATACCCAAGAGCTGAAGTGATCTGCAACCCTATAGGTGGAACAACAATATGAACTAATCAGAACCCCAGAACTCATGTCTCTAGCTTCATATGTAGCAGAAGATGGCCTAGTCGGCCATTATTGGGAAGAGAGGCCCCCTTGGTCTAGCAAACTTTATATGCCCCAGTACAGGGGAATGCCAGGGCTAACAAGAGGGAGTGGGTGGGTTGGGGAGCAGGGCAGGAGGAGTGTATAAGCGTCTTTTGGGATAGCATTTGAAACGTAAATGAAGAAAATATCTAATAAGAAAAGAAGAAGCTTCAAGGAATATTCAGTGTAGTGGAATATAACCAACATTATCAAGTGCTGTGAAGGCTCTATGAAGCAATCTGAAAATACATACACAACTTTATGAATATTAAACCAAAATGTATAAAAAATAAAGGATATGCTTATTAATATGTAAGGATATTAATACATTTTAGTCTTTATCTTTAACTAGTACATAAAATCATCAAAGTTACATGTATTATGTCACATTGATACATGTACACGTTGTATATATTTAAATTAGACTTCACACCTTTAACTTCAAATATTTATAATTTCCCTATGGAAAAAGCTTCTAAAATTCTTCCTTTTTAGCCACAACAATGTACAGTTCATTGCTTCATCATAAGTATTTTATTGTGCAAAAATGCACCAGAATTATTTGTTTTTGCATAGCTGCATCTTTGTAACTATTGCTAACCTTCTTAATTCTTCTCATTGTCTTTAGACTCTATGAACAACCCACTTCACCACCAAACCTTAAGAGATGGTTTTTAGGTTCTGGTTACACATGATATCATAGGATACCTGCAGTTCTGTGCCTGACTCACTTAACAGTGTTAGTGTCTCCTGTCCCAGTCACAGTATCACAATGACAGGGTTTGGTTCTTTTATGGATAAATAATACTCCAATGATTATCTGTACAACAGTTTTTAATCCACTCATCAGCCAATAGATGCTTGGACTGGTTACAGATATTAGCAACTGTGAAGCCTGTTGCAGTGAGCACTGGAATGGAGGCATCTCTTCATTGGGTTGATTGTATTTCCTCACAATCAACACCCAGTACAAGAATTACTGAGTCATATGGCCATTCCATGATGAACTTTCTGAGGAAGTACGATACTGGAAATCATTTACATGCTATCAACAGTATGTATAGAAAGTCTCTCCTTTTTCTCTCCAAACCTTGCCTTCACACAGTCTAATCTTCATTTTAATTGCTGCTGCTACTGACTCGTTAAGAGTTCCTTTCTGGTGGAAATGGAGAACCGAGTCTTTCGGATGTAGAGTTCGTAAATAGTTTCTTCCATTCTATAGGTTGCCCTTTCACTTGGTGGCTTCATTTGCTGTGTAGAAGATTTTCCATTCACTCTCATCCATTGTCTATTTGAACATAAGTATTTAAAATAAGTTTGCCTGGTCTCATGACTGGTAGGTATTTATTATATTCCTCATGTTATTCTAAGCACTTTTCCTAAATAAAATTGCTTAATCCTCACAGCAACTCTCTAAACCATACTTTTATCCATGTATAATTAATCAGAAAATTGAGGGGAATAGAGACTATATTTTACCTAAAATTAATAATTACCATGACTAAATAAAAATTGTAATTCTTCACAAAGACAGAAAGGGAGAAGTAGAAAGGGAGAGGGATTGAGAGAGGGAAGGGGAGAGAGAGAGAGAGAGAGAGAGAGAGAGAGAGAGAGAAAGAGAGCTACTCAAATGGATCAAAAATCATCTTTCCCAAAACTCTAGAAACTAAACTACAACACTCTAGCAAGCATTTATAATAAGGAAATAAAAGAATGTTAACTTATGGGTAGGTAGGGAATAGATGATTCACAGTTAAATAGTTTATTAATTGATTGTAATGATAGACAGATACATAGATGATAGACGGATGGATACATAGATAGATATGATGGATAAGGCTAATAAGAGCTTATATCCTGATAAAAACAGAATGTCTAGAATAGAAAAGGCTAATAATCAGTGTTCAGCATTGTAACCTAAGTAAGACACAGTGTTAGCCTAACCTGCACAGAGGATATACCCTACATTCCCCAAATGTTAATCTTCAGAATTCTGGCGGTCCACTGGCCAATCCTCCTCTCTGGTTAAGATACAGTCCTTGACTCTTGAAATGTGAGCAACATCTGCAAGGACCATAATTCCATAAATCTATCTGGGGCAGTAAACCCTCTACCTCCAGGGGTCTGTCAATGGATTTAACTGACCAGAGTGAACTTTTTAACAAAACATTGTACTTAATATATAGGGTATTTTAATTTCATTAAATTCCATTAATTCCCATAGCAATACAGTATTGTAACTTTTTATATAATATTTGCATTGTTTTCAGTAATATAAGCAGCCTAGCAGTGTTTTAAATTACACAGGTAGATGTATGTGACTTCTAAATAAATGCTACACTATTGTGGGTAGAGGGCTGAGCAAATACAGATTTTGGTATGTGCAGGGAACCCTGAAACAACTCTTCATGGAAGCTGAGGGGTTGCACTATTTCTGTCATACAACATATGTTTGCTACTCAATCACCCTTTGACCTTGTTTACTGGTCACCTTTCTTCAAGAAGTCAGACAGTGTGATGTAGGTGAAAGAGTGATACATTTCCTAACAACCATATTCAGGGGTTGAGGTTAAATATCTAGTGCCATTTTCTGATTTACTTTGTAGTCTTACTTTCTTTTTTATATAATTTTTATCGTGTGTGTGACGCACTTGCATCTGCACCTGCACTTTTAACTACAACTGCAAATGCATTTACACCAGGACCTGCACCTGGACCTCCTCCTGGACCTGCACCTGCACCTGGACCTCCACCTGGACCTCCACCTGGACCTGCACCTGGACCTCCACCTGGACCTGCACTTGCATCTGAAGAAGGGAGAAAGGGGCAATGAATCTCCTGGAGCTGGAGTTGCAAGTAGTTGTAAATCACCTGCTGGATCCTGACTTTAGATCCTCAGGAAGAGCAGCAAGCTCCCTAAACCACTGAATTATCTCTCTAACTGTTATTCAGAAGCTTTTTAATTATTGAGTATCAGGAAGTTAGATGCCCAATATAAATTCCAATTCCTATGGGAGTCATAATCATTGCCTTATTCTCAACTACCCAGACCTTTAAGAATAAAAATTTACTGGTAATTACAGGCACTAAAATAGATTTTCAGATGGTAGCACTCTACTTGAAAATAAATCCCTTTAAAAATTTTAGCCCTGAATATTTTCTTTAAAAGATATAAAAATGTAATGATCTCAGTGGAGATTCTCTTTTTAGTGTGATCAGACAATACATGTTCAGAATTTATAAGTTCTGCTTAAATAAAGCTACTTTATTTAATCCTTATTAATTTCTGTCTCTCCTCAAAGTAATGAAATATTAGAGAAATAAAATATATTTGCTTTAAAGGAGTCTAAATATTATCAAGTAAGTTTCAGAATCAAAGATTCTGATTGGAATATAACAGCAGAAAATGCTCTAGGGACAAAACCCCATGGCCCTGGTCATTGCTGATGTTAATGGTTTAGAGATTTCTTAGAATTAGGGCAATTCTTTCAACAGAACCCATATCAGTTATC
Source organism: Mus minutoides (assembly GCA_902729485.2). NCBI lineage: Eukaryota > Metazoa > Chordata > Mammalia > Rodentia > Muridae > Mus > Mus minutoides. The sequence continues at coordinate 1,497,602 of LR749793.1, forward strand.
TGCTCTAAAGCTTTTAAAGGCTTCAAAAATTAATCTTAAAAAGAAAAAGAAAATCAGAGTCCTTTCAGTGGCCTATATATACAGCAGGAGTGGCTGTTATCCTTCTTTTTGGTTTGTTTTGCTGTCTCTCTGTATTTCAACCAACCAATTATGGGTAGTATGCAGAAGAGAAGGATGGTAGGTAAATGTTTAGTTTTACACCAAAATCATATGAATTTTCTCTATAAAATATTTCGGTGAGATATTTTTTACATTATGAAAGTTCCTTCTCCTATTCTATACTAGACAAACACTATACATGTGTTCAGAACACAGCCTTTGCTATACAGAATAT
>LR749793.1:1509904-1676678 GCA_902729485.2 Mus minutoides
CTATCCAGACTTCTCACTGTGCTCGGAGAAAAACAGAGCAGGTAGCGATGCATCTACATTCACTCATGGCAGAGTTGTGGTTGACCTCTTTAGCATGCACAGCTATAAATTTGCTAGGAAGAATAAAACGCCTTCTTTCTAACAATGTCTCACAATTTATAGTGCATGAAAAAAAAATACTTGCATCTAAACATGTTATCATTTCTAAGCCCAATGTACTTTTTCTAAACAAAATAACTACATTTTGAATCATGAAATTTGCAAATTAAACTCATAAAGTTATATATTCTGTGAAAGCGTATTAATTCCCTTTGAGTTGTGTGAGTATGTGTGTGTAAGTGAGCAACATATATATTTTAGAATACACAAATATACTTAAATGTACTATTTCTTAGGATTTTTTTTCTTTCTAGTCATGCAAAGAGGAAGATAATATTGTTACCAATGGTAGAAGCAAGCACAACATCTATGCAAAGAACATAAGAGAGAGTTCATTGGAAATGATGCTCACACAACACCTTTTGTTAGCACCAGGACCCTCCAAGCCCCGCCTAACTATGTGACCCTTGACCTGCGTTGTCAGGACAACGACCTTCAATCCCACAATCCACTTTGTTCAGTTCCCACCCTCAATGGTGTGATGTCATTTTTTGTATAAATTAGGAAGTCACCCCCTCCTTGCTCTCTTTTTTCTTCTCTCTCTTCTCTCTCCCCTCTTTCTCTCTTTCCGCTTCTCTGCCCTCCTACCTGCTCAATAAACCTCTCCCATGTGGAATCACCTTGGCCTGGTCTGCTATTTGGTTAATCCACTCAATATATATATAATTTTTCATATCACCTTTCCAACATGTATCATAGTCCTTAGGCCAGAGACAGGAAAGCTAAGCCAGCCCTACCATTGACAGTGGATCTTGAAGGTTTAGATAAGAACCCTCAGCTACAAAAGATGAGCATAAAACCTGTAAACTGTCTCATAAGATTTGTCACAGTGGGTCAAAGCAGTGAAGTCTAAAAACATAACATTTTATCTGTATTGTTCAGGAAAGACACATTTTGAAAAATTCAATATATTTATCAATATAGCCTGATGTCCTAAAAAAAATTCCAGGAAATGTCCATTTGGGGCGTGTTTGCTTCTCTTCCACTGTTCCACTTTGAAATTGTTCCCTGAAAAGCCTGTGTCACCAATCAACCCTGAATTACTGTTCCTCTCCTCAAGACCACTCTGTCAAAGACTGATTACCTTTTAACCGTGATTCGAGATTTAGTTTCCAGAATAAGAAATAACAGTTTCCTTGAGTGGTCCAGCCGAGCTTTATAGAACAGCTTCAGTCAGACTGACATTTGCTTTTATTAACAATATTTCCTGTTGCTGCACAGACAATGAGAAATCCACTTCTGTGCGTGGAGACAATTATAAAAGAGCAGGTACATTTTCCCCCTGGCCTGGTCACGATGTCAAATGTGTGATTAGAAAGGCCCTGTGCTTTTAGCTAAATGAGGCTAGATTTCATTCCATTTGCAAGAACAAGCAATTCCTACCTTTCATTGTTCAGCCTCTTGGTATCTTAATTCTCAACTCTCTATGACAAATACGGTCATCAATGTAACACCCTTCACATGGAGAAAACAATATTGTTATGTTTATTTACAAGCAAATTTAGTTTGTTTCAGAAAGGAGAGATTATTACCACCACACAGAATCAATGTGTTGATGCATTGTGTGACGCAGGTGGCAAGAGGAAATGGCGGCACATCAGGAATGGCTCCCTGTTGAGTGAAGATGGATACCAAGTTGTTAGCCTAAGAGAGGAAGCTTAGGAAGAATCAACAAGATTGCCTCATAAGGACATAGATTTTCATATCAAATGGTTAGCTGCATGTAGAGTGGCATGTAGAGTTAAGAAATTGATGTTAATATGCCAATTGGGCTTCTGAGATAAAGAAATGAGACAGGAAGACAGGAAGGGAGAGAAAGTTCCTGAACAAGTTCTCTCAGAGTAGGTAGCGGAAGATGAAAACAGAAGCCAACTCCCACTGTATAGAAAATCATGCCCCATTAAATCAAGCATCACAATGTCACACTTTGAGTACCTAAGACAGAGAAAGTTATAGTATAATGCTACCAGAAAGACCACTGTCACCCAATATACAAGAAGGCAGTTTGGGAACTGTCTTATTTAGAGTTTTACGGCTGTGAATGGAATCTATGACCAAGGCAACTTTTATAAGGATAACATTTAATTGGGGCTGGTTTACAGGTTCAGAGGTTCAATCCATTATCATCAAAGCAGGGAAATGGTATGTTGCAGGGGGAACTGAGGGTTCCACATCTTCATATGAAGGTGGCTAAGAGAAGACTGCCTTACAGGCAGCTAGAATGAGGGTCTCATTGCCCATCACCAAAGTGACACACTTCCTTCAACAAGGTCACACTGACTTCAACAAGGCCACACATCCTAAGAGTCCCCCTTCCTGGGCCAAGTACATTCAAACCACCACAGAGCCCCTTCTTGTTTCTTTACTGTAGTTTTCAGCAACAACAAGGTGTCCTATCGTGTTGATATTTTAAGGTACTCAAATAAAAAAAATTTAATTATACCTCTTTAATATACAGCTTATAAACACAGTGTGCATGTCTTAGCTAAAAGAAAGGTTCTGGTCATTCACGGGGACATAAATCTATGGGCAAAGATAGTATGATTATCCCAGATCACAATGTAAATGAGTATCAAATTCAGGGCAAAAACCACATTCTCTTAATTTTATTGTTTTAAACCATAGTTACATAAAATCAAATGAAATACTCAAAATTTTCTACAAAGACTTGAATTTACTTAAAGGCTAAGAAAAGACAGTTCTGTTAATAAAAGAACTCAGGTGGGAATATGCTAAATTCTAAAGGTCAGCCATCAAGTTATGGAATGAATATTCTTTAAAAGTATTCTTTAAAAATAGGAGAGGAAATACAGTCAGGAAGTGGCATTTTTGTCTTATTACTCAAATAGACATGGGATTGGGTGGCATTTACCCCACCACCATCCATGCCCCTGGCAACATCCCATGCCACAGTGTCCCTAAGCTTGACATTTCTCTTTGTACTCTTAATCTTACTACCGTGGTCTAGTCACAGCACAAAAGAGGTTCAATCCTACACAAAGCAAGTTGGTTCACAATACTCCTCCATTTAACCCTCGTTTCAGCTCATGGCTAATAATGTTAAGCCACCGTGACAGACCCACACACCACAGTCTTCTCCTATGTCATTTAAGCTCATATCCCTCCATTCTAAATTGGAAGAAGTTTCAGAATTATTCCTGAACTTACTAGAAAGATTTCTATTTCTTCAATGAGAAGATTCAGCTGAATAATTGTCAAACCACTGAATAAGATGGCAAAATCCAATTTCAAAGTTCAAATTGTCCAAATGTTTAATTCAATTTTAATCAAATTATCACAGGGCATTTGTTTTGTTTTAAATTAGTGAGGTCCTTTAAAAAGTTCCTTAAGCAGAATGAGGAAAGTGAGTGTCTACCTTGTTACTGAAAAAAAAAAGAAAGAATGCTAAAGATAGCATGAGTGCACACACACACACATGCTTCCACAGACAAACACACACACACATACACACATGTATATGTGTATATATATATATATATATATATATATATATGACACAATAGAACTGCTACATTGTACGTTTCTTATACTGCTATAAAGTAGGTAAATTAAATTAAAAATGTGGAGTAACCCTGAGTATAATAGTTTTGATTTTTGTTAGATTCACAGAATCAGGACTTAGAGAGGATTCAGAGTCGGACATAGGCCATTGGGGTGCAAATCACTTATTTCCTGTCCATAGCTGTTGCCAGACTTGCAAGCACTCATGTTTATTCATGAGTGCACTCTCTGTAGTTCCTTTAAATATATGAGAACAAATTCATTCATAGGCTTTGAAGTTTAAGCTCAGGAAAACTTATTGTAGCTGTCATTTCTATACTGAAAGATCCTAAGTGGACTGAAAATTAAACAAGAAAAATAAAGAGTAAGGCATCAAAAAATACTAACAAGGAAAAAAATTCAGTTTCCACATAGATTTTTGGGAATTACAGAGCAAAGCATTAGGCTGCCAAAAATTATTTGAAATTAAGGGCTGATCTTCTTGATCAGCCGTTATAAAAACCTTGAAATGCAAAAATATGAATAGGAATTGTTGGGGTTGTACGTTCACATACACATGAATGAGTACACAGATAAATACAGGTACGTGGCTCTTCAGCAACACAAATACACATGCTCTGAAGGGACACACTGAGAAAAAACATAAAGTTTATCCACAAACACCTTGACTGCTGCTTTTGTGTAACACTTTAAATTACTGATATTATAACCTTAAAAGATCTCTTTAGTGTTTTTTTCCAATTTTTATTAGATATTTTCTTCATTTACATTTCAAATGTATCCCGAAAGTCCCCTATATGCTCCTCCATCCCCCGCCCTGCTCCCCTACCCATCCACTCCCACATCTTGGCCTTGGTGCTCCCCTGTAATGAGGCATATAAAGTTTGCATGACCAAGGGGCCTCTCTTCCCAATGATGGCCAACTAGGCCATCTTCTGCTACATATGCAGCTAGAGACACGAGCTCTCGGGGTACTAGTTAGTTCATATTGTTCTTCCACCTGTAGGGTTGTAGAGCCCTTCAGCTCCTTGGGTACTTTCTCTAGCTCCTCTCTCGGGAACCCTGTGTTCCATCTAATAGCTGACTGTGAGCATCCTCTTCTGTGTTTGCCAGGCACTGGCATAGCCTCACAAGAGACAGCTTATATCAGGGCCCTTTCAGCAATATCTTGCTGGCGTATGCAATAGTGTCTGCTTTTGGTGACTGATTATGGGATGGATCCCCAGCTGCAGCAGTCACTGGATGGTCCATCCTTTTGTTTCAGCTCCACACTTGATCTCTGTAACTCCTTCAATGTGTGCTTTGTTCCTAATTAGTAAACAATAGGGATTTTTTTTTTAATTGACACTTGTTAGGTTAGAGAGATTGCTCAATAGGCCATTGCTTTGAAAGAATAAAGACCAGAATTTGACATCAAAGTGTCCATGTAAATATATGATTATTTCTTAACAAGACTGTAACTCCAGTATTGGGACTCAGAGCCAGGCAGATCTAGCCAGACAGAAAACTACAACAGTAAGTTCTGGTTCATGAGAGAATCTGCCTCAAAACAATAGTGTAGAGTGTGATAGAGGGGAACACCTGGCACCCTTCTTGGCATTCTCATAAGTGCACACAGACATGTGTACCCACACTACCACATACTACGTACACACACCACACACCCAGCAACATTTATCATATAACAGATACTTAACTTCACCTCATTTTAGTACAATAAAGTTCAGAATCCTTCCTTGTGCCATCTAGTCTACAGCAAAAGTATAAGGATGCTCAGTTTCCTGGTAGTATTCCTTTATTAACTAAATCTTCCTTTTGACTTCTCAAGAGATTAATAAAAGAAAAATAAGGACAAAGAGCGCAAAACCTCAGGCCATCATTGTATGTTCATATCCATAGAAGGATTCAACAACGCCCTTTCATTCATGGGAAATTTCTCCACATTACTTGGCAACTGTACGTTAGAAGTGAAGCCTCCTGATTAAGGCCAACACTTCTGGCTGCCACCCTCAGCTCATCTGCTCCTGCAAATGAAACTGCTAGAAAAGGTCTCTCTTTTCTCTCAAGTTCACATCTTCATTCCAGGGAACCTACCCCATCCTGTGACAGTGCTGGAAGGGTCATTTTCTCTCAGTTTAATTCTTGCCAGTCAGGGGGATGCTCCTGACACAGCCTCTTCAAATGGGCAAAATACAAGTTCTTATTATCCTCAAAATCCCATAATCCAATGTGAAGGCACCAAATAGATCATATGAAGCTAGCATAATTTGGTATCAGAGGACTGAAGGCGAAGAGCCAACCTCCTTTACACATAATTCCCAGCATAAAAACATTCAAACTGTAGTCAGTGAGCCCTGGAAAATGATCTTCTCTCTCACTCTGCTAACTTCTCCATCATTCTCTTACTAGGTCTTAGATGAGAAGAATATCTCTACTACTTAAAGACATTTGATTCTGTGCCAAGATGGAAAACTTGGTGTAGTGCTAGAATTGACTGTGTTTTAAGTCTTGCCCAGATCAATAGCACAGCAACTCAGTTTTAAAAGTGGGGCTACATGAACTTGTATTTTTCTTAGGTTTGGGACTTTCAGTATGATACTGGTGTCATATATTAGGTTACATACATGTATACACACTCATGTGTCCACAGATCACTTTATTGCAGGAACAGCTGATACGGAATCATATCTATCTATCTATATATATCTATCTATATATATATATATCCCTGAGTCCATATGTCCATATATACATGAATAGTGGAAAGATAAAATTGATAAAACAAAATATTAATTTGATAAAATTTCTCCAGATTTTAACTTGTTTTTTATTATCCAATAAATAAGACATGGCATCACACAAAAGATATACACATGAATGCCCACATATAAACACATAATGATAAGTCATAGTTTAAATTATGGGTGCTGGGCTGAATGGTAGAGTGCTTACTCTTCATTTGTCTGTTCTGGAGTTTGATTTCCCAGCATAGGCAGGAAAGGAGAGAAGGAGCGAAAGGGGAAGGAGAGTAGGGACTAGACATAGAAAGGCAGAGACATAGCAGTCTAGGAACATTCCCAGAATAGGCAAGAATGTTTGCCCTTGAATTTTGCCTCCCAGAAAAGGAAGGTCAGTCTCTGGAAGTAGCTTAGTTTTAAGGTGCTTTCCTAGCATGTGTAAGATCCTGAGATGAAACCATAACATGGCCAAAGATGAATAAATAAAATAACCCCTAGAAAATAAGTGAATTGATTTTTACTTAAAATATAATGTAACAAACCATGAGAAAATTCAAAGCATTGGTTTATAAGGAGTATTGATGTATTTTAAATAATAATAGCAAGGGAATTTAATAATGGATAAAACATAGACACATATACACAATATATACACTGAATGTGTCTATTGCATATATAAATATATACGCTTATATGATTCTAAAAAGTTTACCCACAGAAGTAAGAGTCAATACATGTGCTTGTTTATAAAATAAAACTCTCTTGAAAAGTAGTAGTAAACAGAATTGATAAAGCCTCTTGACAAGCAGTATGTGGATAAGTTTTAAAGAAATAAATTTATATTCCCAGCTTCTAAAGCACAGAATTTAGTTGAGAAGACAGTGAAGTAAAAGAACATTTCAGCATCTGATAGTACCTTAGCTCTAGTAGTAATTTGTGTGATCTGCAGAGCACCAAGCTAAAGTGTACGGGGGAGGGGGGTAGAGGAGTGCTCCAGGATGTGAGATGCCCAGTCATCAGCCAGGCAGACCCCGGCATGCTTTTTTTTTTTTTTTTTTTTGGTTTTTCAAGACAGGGTTTCTCTGTATAGCCCTGGGTCCCAGCTCTTAGGAGACAGTGGCAGGAAGATGGAGGCGTCCAAGGCCACCCTAGACTACGTAGTAAAATACTTGTCTCATAAAATAAAACAAACGATTCTAGCTTAATTGCTTAATGATCTCTCTTTAAGCAATGGTACTTTAAAAAAAATGTATTAACGCTTTATTTTAAAAGTTGGAAATAAAAACATTAAAGCCAGCTAGATCCAAAGCCTGTATATCGCAGTTCACCTCCATACAAAAACAGGCATTCTGAGCCTGTAGAGCTTCACGTTTTAATTTCAGTATCAAATATATTTGTATGCACTTATCCACCACCAGAAAAAAAATCATGTCAGAATTAAAACTAAAAGGACAACATACATCCTCTTTCATGACAAGTGCCTATTTCTTATACTGGTTCTAATATGAACTCTGACCTGTCCTCCTTGTACATATTATAGTATACATTTAGTATTTCCATTTAGTTGCATATGTAAATATATGTTATCCTATACACCTCAATTTCCTTGTACATCAACTGGAACTACTAATAATATAAAGAAAAACATTGAAAAGAAAATTATTTTCAAAATTTTAATATGGCCACAATAAATGTTTAACAAGCTATCATGAAAACCTATCTCCACTGGAAATATATTAGGGATTCGGAAAAGAACAAAGTGCTTAGAACTGAACATTTTCAGCATAATAAAATACCAAATACTTAAATGGGAAATGAGGTACATGATATTCAAGTCAGGAACACAGGACTGTTTTGACAAAACTGAAGGACAGCCAGCTGGAAGGCACAACGAAAGGTGTGTTCTCTTAAACTGATAAAGAAATCAGTAAGGTGGATGATTAGTTTGACTATAACATAAAAAGAAACAAAGAGAATTGGTACAAGTTGCACTCAAAAAACACAAAACAGTTTGTATCCCCTTGTTCTCTTTTGTTGTCTTATTGCTCTAGCTAGAACTTCCAGTACTATATTGAATAGATACCAAGAGAGTAGGCAGACTTGTCGTATCCCTGATTTTAGTGGGATTGCCTCAAGTATCTCTCCATTTAATCAGATATTGGCTGTTGGTTTGCTGTATATTGCTTTTATTATGTTTAGGTGTGGGCCTTAAAATCCTGATTTCTCCAATACTTTTAACTTGAAGGAGTGTTGTATTTTGTCAAATGCTTTTTCACCATCTAAGGAGATGATCATGTGATTTTTTTCTTTTAGTTTGTTTATATAGTGGATTATGTTAGTGGATTTTTGTATAATGAACCAATCTTGCATCCCTGGGATGAAGCTTACTTGATTGTGGTGAATGATGGTTTTGATGTGTTCTTGGATTCAGTTTGCAAGAATTTTATTGAATATTTTTGCATCACTATTCATAAGTGAAGTTAGTCTGAAGTTCTCTTTATTGCTGAGTCCTTCTGTGGTTTATGTATCAGAGTAAATGTGGCTTCACAGAATGAACTGGGTGGTGTTCCTTTGGTTTCCAGTTTATGGAGTAGTTTGAGGAGTGTTGGTATCAGGTCTTCTTGAAAGGTCTGGTAGAATTCAGCACTAAAGCCATCTAGCCCTGGGCTTTTTTGAGGGGTGGGTTTAATGACATCTACCAATTGCTTAGGGTATATGAGCCTGTTTAGATAGTTTACCTGCTCTTGTTTTACTGTGGTATGGGGAAGGAACATCCTCTTGGAGACAGGGAAGGAAGAATGGGATGAGGAACTGCCAGAAAGTGAACCAGGAGGAGGATAACAACTAGACTGTAAAAATAAAAAGATTAAAGAATAATCATAATCATAAACACAAACCAGAAATAATAGGGTCCCATGCTGAGGAAGTGTAAAATCCCAGCAGTGTTCAAGAGACATGAAGTGGATATGATCAACGGGCTGTAATAATTTATAAAAGGAAAGAAGAAACGGCAAAAGACCATTTTAAGACACCTACTTTAGACTGGTTAATAGAGTATGCTGACCTTTCCAAAGGTAAATAGATAAGGCAGATTTAGTATTAAGAAGGTTTTTTTTTTTTAGGGGGGGGTGATTGTTTGTTTGTTGTTGTTTTGTTTTGTTGTTTTGTTTTGTTTAGACAGTGCAGTAACTATTATACCATGCACCAGTACCCAGTTTCTGCATCTGAGAGCAGTTGAGGTACCCTGAGAGTTGATTTCAGCACTGGGCCAGAAAAGCATAGTTCTGCATATAGCATGTCCCCATACTTATGTATTCTGTGGCAGCACAAAATCTCTTCTCATTCTGGGGACTTGCTTGACCTTTAAAATATCCTGTAAGTGGAATCACAAACTCACTGCAGATAACCTGGTGTCATGTTAGCCTCATAATTCTCTAACAGAGATGTTTGCATCCCAGGTGCTCTTTAGGCACAGTTAAGTAGATTGTTTAAATTTTCATTTTCTTATTTATTTACATCAATTGCATGTGTCTATGTGCATGTATGTGTGTATATGTACAGGTACCAAGCAGATTCCTAAAAGAAGACCTGGGAGCCCCTAGAACTGGAGTTAAAGGTGGTTGTGAGCTATTCAGTGTAGGTGCTGGGAACAAAACTTCACTCCTCTACAAAAGTACCAAGCATCTTTAACTGGTGACCATCTCTCTAGCCCCTGAAACAGATTTTTGATAATAACTATGATATATGATGCAACTTCTAGTGACTTCACAAATTAAGTTATATAAATAATAATTCTACTAATAGTTATTTACTATGCATAAGAAATGTGTGCATGTTGGGACTGGCAGAATGGCTCAGTGATTAAGAGCATTTGCTGCTTGTGAAGAGGATCCAGGTTCAGTTCTCAGAACTCACACAGTCATTAACAATTCTCTTTCTATCCAGTTCCAGGTGATCTGATGCCCTGTTCTGACTTCTGTAGGTACCAGGCATGTGGGTGATATGAAAAATATGTGTGGACAAAATATTTACATATTTAAAAAAATAAATCTAATAAAATTTTAAAAGAAAGTTGTGAGTATAAATAGGAACTTAAAATTAAACCAAGATACAGAAGAGGGTGAAACTTAACTCAAAAAAGCCTAGGGTTAAGGAAGACTACAAGAAGAGCCATCAGAAGGCACACAGCACGAGCTAAGGGTTAAGCTAAAGAACAGGGCGCTTGCTTACTTTGGACAATCTTCAGTTCTGCTCCAGCATATATCAGGCATGCCAGCACAAGACAGAAGACAACTTGCAGAGTAACTTTTCTCCTTCTACCATGATGCTCCCAGAGACTCAGTTTTGGTCCTAGCCTTGGCAGAACTCTTTTATCTGCTGCATTATGTCACCAGCTCTTTCCTTACTTGTCACTTTAGTGTGAGTCATGTTTCTTTATATTATCCCAAGATGACCTTGGACATATGACATGCATTACCTCAGCAGCAGCAGTGGTAGAATTACAAAGATGCATCAACATACCCAGGTGTCTGTGTTCTATACATACATACATACATACATACATACATACATACTATATAATATACATTTTTCTGGTTTGAGATGTGTATGCATATATTACTACTTTTATGGTTTGATATATATATATATATATATATATATATATATATATATATATATATATATATGCACACACATATAAATTAATCATCTAAAGAATCTGTACAGTTCACACTCATTTCAAATAATTGTGGATCCTAAAATCCCTGTGTTACAAAATGCTGGTGATTACAATGGCCTCATTTGCAGATACTGTGCTTTGAATAGGTCAACCTTCTGTTATGCTAAGGATTTTCCATGCCACATTTAAAAATAAAACTAAAACCTGATCTAATTATCTTAAAAGCTAGAAATCTATAACAAAGTCATTTACTCCAAGTTTAATTTAACCATTTTACTAAAATACTGAGAAAACAACTTTTTAATTTACCTTTTTCTACAGCTAAGAGGGAAGGAAGAGTCACTAAGAGTGATAACATGAGAATCACACTTTTGGCAATATTTCAGCCTCTGATGCCACAGGTAAAGAGTGGAAAAGAGTTGTAACTAAAACTCTTAATTTAAAATATTACTATTCCCTGCAGAGAGACTATTCAATTGTTTGAAGACCAAAGAAGGCCAAAATTTCTTCCAAATATTTCCAATTGTGAATTTATTTCACTCTTGCTATAAAAGCATTTTTACACATCAATTCCCCAGAAAAATGTTATGTCTTCTTATTAGTTTGGTGAGGCATTCATCATTTTTTGAAATTCTTTTGAAATTGGTTCTCATCTTGGACTGTGATACTGAAAATAAACAGCTCTTTTACATCTGAAGTACTACACACCAGATGTCAGAGATCTCACAAGAAGTATGACAAGAACAAAATTTTCAGTATGTATTCCTCTTCCACTTGTAGAAATTGAAAAACAAGTTGCCAGTGCTCTGCACACTCAGAGGGCACAGATAGCTCCCTATCAGGTTCTAGTTGTGGCTCAAGATTGCCCAAGTTTCAACCTAACATTTCCTTTATTCCTGTTCAGCCGATCTCTTCTGTCTTTTTCACTGTCTTTTGCTACATATGGTAATTTACATACCAATGGGTTGGACCCTAACAAAATTCAGGCAACTCAGAAAATCATAACTTATTAATCTGTATCATATCCTAAGAATATCACAAAAATATCTTATACTTTTTTTTTTAAAAAGTACTTGGGGATTTAGCTCAGTGGTAGAGGGCTTGCCTAGCAAGCATAGGGCCCTAGGTTCAGTCCTTAGGTCCAGAAAAAAAAAAGTGCAAAACTTATATCTCCTAACTAAAAACTGTGTATTTTCTGAGAGGCTCTTAAGTGACCTTTCTTTGTCTATTTTAAAGATTCAAATATGAAGCTTGTAAAGGTATCTGTTTTCTAACATCATTGCCTACAGTCTGTGAAAACTGCTATAATAAAATTCTTCTCCATTTAGAGAAAAAGTGGATTCCTGGCTTCTATGACAAACAGACAGACATCTCTTTCAACACTCCTAATACCTACACCACATTCAGCGAGTGAGAAAGGAAATAAATCATAGTGTTTAGGGTGGAATTCTGTCAGCTACAACTGTCTGCCACACTCATCTCTGTTCTTTTAAATTCCTGGTGTGGCCCAGGAGTCTCTATCTCTTTAATGCATGTCAGCCATTCTCACTGTCACGGCCAAGATGGGAAGTGACAGGAAGTACGCAGGTTGTGCATGCGCACATTTCGTGCTGCACAGCACAGAACCCCAGCTCTTCTGCCTCCTGCAGCCCCAGCTATCACTCTGCTGCAGCTGTTCTGTTTTGCTTGTTGCACAGAACTTTGCTATGACTGCCTCCCTTACTCCTTGCCATAATGTCTCCTCTGCGTGTTTTTGTCCACAGAAGTCTAGAAATTCTAGGAACAAGTAGACACAGGGGCATTGAATGGCCAAACAGAGTTCATGAAATGCAAGGTTTCTGGGCCCAGCTATAGTCTCTGAAGATGTGAAATATCTCATCTTTCAGCCAAAGTTTTATTTTTCTCTCTGGTTATGGGCCCTTTCCTCAGGATATAGAAGTTACATTTCTCCTGTGTGGTACTCAAAAGCTATAGCCATAAATATCCATGACTGTTGAAACTCCGTGGGGTCTATGTTCTTCCATGCTATCTGAAATGAGTTCTGACACAAAAAGCATAACCTCTGAGCAGGAATCTACCCTACATCATTCCTCTTCAGGACATATGAGAGGCATGGATTTGTTTATTCAGCCAACTTTATAACATTGTTTCTGTCTAATTAAAACTCCAGTTGCATAGAATTTTTTTTTTTGAGACATGGTTTCTCTGTATAGCCCTGGCTGTCCTGGAACTCACTTTGTAGACCAGGCTGGCCTTGAACTCAGAAATCCGCCAGCCTCTGCCTCCCAAGTGCTGGGATTAAAGGAGTGTGCCACCACGCCCGGCAGTTGCATAGAATTTGAAGATTTTATTTTCACATTATGTCATCAATAATCCCTACAACTTCCCACCTATGTTTAGATTCTGTATATTATCATCCATCTATTAATGTTAAATCATGCAAGTGGTAAAATTAATGTATGACTACATTGACCTTGGTGCAGTTTTCCTTTCTTAAGATCTAATGTTCCATTTTATGCTTCATCCTCTTCAAGATTCTACTGTCATGGCTCTTTTTCTCACTGAGATACTGTTAACCCAAGAAAACAATTGGTAATCCCACCATGGAAAAGAACTCAACTGCATCTAGTTCTCATGACCTGTCCCCATAGATTACTAATTTTCAAACATCTTAGATGAATTCATAGTGTTCTTAACTGACCATGGGCACCTGCCACAGATGGATTTGGGCAATACTTAATACATTTTAGAGTATTACTCTTAAACTGTCCATATATCTGCCCTGTTATTTAACAATGCAAGAAATGATCTAGTAAAGTTAATGGCCCATTAGGAAAGTGAAAGTGAACCCATATAATGGAGCATTTAGTACTCTTTTCTATGAAAATAAACAGGCATTTTAATGAGTTAAATGAGTATGAATATTAAATTCTAAATAATCTTCACAAATTGTTCTCCAAATTTTAAGCAATAGCCCATGTAAAATCCCAAGACTTGGAGGCTTGTTTTAAATGATGTTCCCTAATGTAAAACATTAAAAAAATATTTCAAAAATAAAGAGAAAAGCTTGAATACAGTCATCATAGGAAATATACAGAAGGGTGATATTAGGAATAATAAGAAAATACTGGTTTTCTGGGTACATTATGTAGAAATTGACAGATCTTCTGTTGTGTTCCATAAATGACCTACTAAGCAAATTCTCATCTCCATGATAGGTAAGGAATATTAAAAACAAGAAGGCTCATAGATCTGAGCACAGGGAAATGGCAGTGTCAGTGATATTTTAAAGCAATTTTAGAGAAAAGAACAGGGCTTTTCTTTTAGACATATAAGAATTGATGGAACAATAGCAAGCAATTGTGAATTGTTCCCAATGATCTGCTGACTTATCAAAGCAGGAATCTAGTGACACCACCCACCATCTGTTTTCTCGTCTATCATTTTGTGTCATTTGTAGCATGTTACAACACCATTCCATCAAATATCCCCATCCTTCCACTTCAACCAGATTTGGAGATATTAGAAAAACTGAGTCTCTGCTCCTTACCAAACAATAATAACATGCCTTTGGCTTGGCTTTGCTTGTTTTGATTTTGAGAGTTTCCCTGTACAGCCTAGGCTGGCCTAGATCTTCAAACCCTTCTTTCTCTACCTCCCAGGTGCTATGATGACAGATATATGTCATCTCTCCAAACTTTGAAGAATTCTTTAAATATATCCTGTAAATAAAATCACCTAGTGTCAAGTCTTTCAAATTTAAGCTGTCACTCAATTTAGCTTCCTCAAATAAAAATAGTTCTAGAATTTCATAACATCTTGACAACTCTTCACAAACTCCCAGACATCATTGTTCAGAGTCATACTCAGATCTCAGTACCATAAACCCACAAGGGAACTGGTCAGGGAAAAATTACTATGTAGATATGGAAATCAGCATATTTTAATTTAGTCATTTTAGTACATAAGATAAAAAATTGTTATGTATATTTCTCCTAATAAAACACATAAGTCATTTTCTACCTTTAGAAAGTATTTTAAGGTAATAAAAACACATGCTCCACTATGTTCATAGCAGCCTTATTTATAATAGCTAGAAGCTGGAAAGAACCCAGATGTCCCTCAACAGAGGAATAGATACAGAAAATGTGATACATTTACACAATGGAGTACTACTTAGCTATTAAAAACAATGGATTTATGAAATTCCTAGGCAAATGGATGGATCTGGAGGGTATCATCCTGAGTGAGGTAACCCAATCACAAAAGAACTCACATAACATGTACTCACTGATAAGTGGATAATAGCCCAGAAACCTAGAATACCCAAGATACAATTTACTAAACACATGAAACTCAAGAAGAAGGAAGACCAAAGTGTGGACACTTCGCCCCTTCTTAGAATTAGAATTAAAACACACATGAAAGGAGTTATAGAGATCAAGTGTGGAGCTGAGACAAAAAGGATGGATCAACCAGAGACTGCTGCAGCCAGGGATCCATCCCATAATAAGCCACCAAACACAAACACTATTGCAGACACCAGCAAAATTTTGCTGAAAGGGCCCTGATATAGCTGTCAGTTGTGAGGTTATGCCAGTGCCTGGCAAACACAGAAGTGGATGCTCACAGTCAGCTATTAGATGGAACACAGGGTTCCCGAGAGAGGAGCTAGAGAAAGTACCCAAGGAGCTGAAGGGGTCTCCAACCCTATAGGTGGAAAAACAATATGAACTAACAAGTACCCCCAGAGCTTGTGTCTCTAGCTGCATATGTAGCAGAAGATGACCTAGTTGGCCATCATTGGGCAGAGAGGCCCCTTGGTCTTGCAAACTTTATATGCCCCAGTACAGGGGAATGCTAGGGCCAAAAAGTGGGAGTGGTGGGTAGGGGAGCAGGGCGGGGCTTGGGGAGGGTATAGGGGACTTTTGGGATAGCATTTGAAATGTAAATGAAGAAAATGTCTAAGAAAAAAATTGAAAAAAGAAAGTATTTTAAATTTTTTTGATTATAAAAATACATTTTAATTTGTTTTTTACTTTTTATTGGATATTTTATTTATATACATTTCAAATATTATCCCCTTTCCTGGTTTCACCTCCAGAAACCTCCATCTCATACTCCCTCCCCCTACTTCTATAAGAGTGCTCCCCAACCCACCCACTCACTCCCTGGCATTCCCCTCCACTGGGGCCTGGACACTTCCCAGGACCAAGGGCCTCTCCTCCCATTGATGTCCAACAAGGTCATCCTCTGCTACACATGTGGCTGGAGCCATGGGTACCTCCATGTGTACTTTTTGGTTGGTGGTTTAATACCTGGGAGCACTGGGATGTCTGATTGGTTGATATTCTTGTTCTTCCTAGGGGTTGCAAACCCCTTAAGCTCCTTCAGTCCTTTCTCTAGCTCCTTCATTAGAGACCCCATGTTCAGTCCAATGTTTGGCTGTGCCTTTGTATTTGCCAGGCTATGACACGCTGTCCTTTCCCTATTGACACATTTATCTTTTTATCTTGATATAATGTTATACTTTAAACTTAGTTTTAAATAACATAATGTTATTATCTTGGGGGTCAGCAAGTCAGAAGTCCAACCCAGAACTGATAGAGTCAAATTGATGTATTATCAGCTAGGTTGATTCTTTCTGGACCACCTATGGAAGACCATGTTTGTCTGTGCTTCATAGCTTTGGAGGAGTACCTTCAACCACTTTGTCCCTTCCTCTCTTTGAAAACAGGAGCATAGTCTCTTTAGCACTCTTTAATCATATCTCAATGTAATGCTGGCCTCCATGGAAAAGTTTTATAAAGCTTTCAGTGATTATATTATACCTATCTAGATATTTCAGGATAATCTCATTTCAAGGTCCTGGATTTTAAACATATGTGAAATGTTCTTTTGCCATTCCATGTTATATCCCTGTAGGTTCTGGGAAGTTATATATCTTTGGGTGGGTGATATTATTCTAACCTTCAATAAAATGTAGGAAAACATCCATTTCTCACTTTGAAGTAGGCAATAATAGGTAATGGTTGAGTCATTTGGAATTCTCCACCACCATTCACACACATTAGGTGTTTGGCAGCCTGAGACCTTTAACTCACATATACTACACACACATACACACACACACACACACACACACACACACACACACACACACACACACCTCTGAACAATGCACCTAATAATCTGTTAGCAATACCCTATTCATCTTATGCTTGTATATAATTAAAATCAGATGCATGCTGGACAGGGACATTCACAATGACCAAAGCCTATGTAAGCTTGTCAATCAAAATGGACAGTCACCCAAATGATGTCCGTTGTAATCACAGACATGGCTCACAGAAATGCCTAGAGGACAGTAAGGTGGAGGCATTCCATCAATTGAGAGTCTGTCTTCCCATGTATAGCAAGTCAGCAACTTTTGGACCCCATAAATGAAAACCTGAACAATAATGGGTCCCTTGAATATTTTCCCTCATGTGGCCCACTGTCACTTCTAACAGTGTGGTTCTGATCTGCTCCATGGCTTTGCTTTGAATAATGTTTCCTCACTACTTCTGCAAATATATCTGAGGTTTTTTTTCTTCATTCTTAAGATAAAATGCCAAGAACCTGAGAACACTGAGTCTATGCCCTAATCACCAATGTTAGTATCATGCAACTCAGTGAAAACAATATGTTAATTGCAAGTATCAAAGAACTCCTTCATGTTGGCCGCTCAATTTTATTTTGGAACCGTTCTTTTTAGTCATTTTTAAAATTATTTTTCCAGAGATAAATTTGGTGGCTTTATTCTTTTAAGAGAAAACAAGTTTAGAAACCCTTAAGGATTTAACCTTTAGCACAAAATTAAAACAGTCTCTGATACGTACAATTGCAAGCAGACCCACATTCATATATGAGTCTTGATGCCCAGTACTGCTTCCTTTCCTGAATGTGAGGAGCAATCAGAAAATATCTCTTTTACTAACTGCTTTGTTTTCTTTATGCTTCTAGCGTAACATCTGCTGGAAAAGAGCACACTCCTTCCACACAACATAGAAATACACACACACACACACACACACACACACACACACACACACACACACAAATGTGCATCCTGAATGAGGGAGCAAGTTTGGATCAGGTATCCTTCAGACATGCTCAAGGATCAACAACATCAAAATGATGCTAAGCTACTATCGAGTGTCCTGAGCAGTTTGGCTCTGTTAAAACCTCCTAGTGCTTATAGGTTTATTGACTTTATCTTTCCAATAGAACTGCTAAAGATTACAATTCTAAGCAACATTATGTAGGCAGATGCTCTCATTTTCTCCACAGTTCTGCCCAGATATATTTACATCTTTTTGCACATAAAACAAAATGAAGACATGTGTTAGGGATGCATGTTACCAGTAAGCTTCCCCCCATCCTATGGAGCTGGGAGTTTATTGTTATGCTTCTTTCCTGGTTGAAGTATTAAGATAATTCTACCTAAGAAAAATGAGCCACATTTCCAGAATAAAAGGGATTTTCTTTAGTGGCATCTTATTAAATATATTTTATCACCAAAACCCCTTTGAATGTCAATTTCTGTGGTCATATCCAAATGTTATCCCTTCTATTTCTAACTCTACATAGATTTCATGTCATATATCCTGGTGGAGCATCAAATGTTGCAACAGGACAGCTTCTGCTCTGTTGATATTTGTTCATGTAGCATGCATTAGACAGATTTGCTTCAAATTGGTATGAAAAGCAGAAGGAAAAAAAGCACATTCAGAAACAACCCAAAACTTAACATCTGAAGAATAAGAAAATCTGTGAAATTGTCGTCTTACCTTGAGAGATTTGGGCAGTTTAATTGTTCTCTCTTCCGCTAAGCTGAGCAAGGTTAGCTTCATTTCCTCGGCTGAGGGATGTTTGGGAGGGCGAGGTGGGGGATGTGATAGAGAACTTTCATACCTCCTCATCATGTAATACTGTTCTTCTGTAATCTCTTCTACAAAACTCCTAACTTGAAGTAGCTTTGCATCCGCAGGCAAACTGCTACTATTAACTAGTCGAACAGTCATATTCAAGCGGCTCATGGGAATTTCCCAACATTCCCCAGGATTTGCAAAGTCACTGATAAGTAGGTAAGAATCTGTGATGTCCTCCTCTAACTGCAGTCCTGGGGTAGCTGCCAAAATGTCATCTTTAATGGAGAGATCCCTCACAGCCACCTTCACATTGAAGGGCCAACAAAACTGTGTACAGAGCTCAGAAATCTGATACTGTTTCTTATCATGGATCACCTCTACGAAACCTCCTTCCATATATAGAGGAAGCCGTGCTTCTTCATGGCTCTTATTGAGGATTTTTTCACAGGTCAGAATGTTTACTTTTCTTGCTCCCTCAAAGACAACTTCTGTGGTCTCCGAATGATGCACTAGAAACTGGTCTCCAACAGACACAGGGGACAGCTCCTTGTGAAGTGTATGGAAAGCTTTGGTGGCCACCACGTGGAGAGTTTCTTTCTTGCTCTTAGCTATCTGCAGGTCATAGGCCGTTGGGAACTCCCGTGGTCTTCTTTTGAACTTGCCTTTGTAGCTAATAGGGATCAAGAAGTGTCTTTTAGGGAAATTGCTGCGAATTTCTGAAGCTAGGATCCTCGAAGCCTGGTACTTTTTGTGGATGACAATGGTTTTCTCTCGCTGCAAAATACTTTGGGGAAGTTGGTTCCCTTGAGATATTTCGATGACTTCAGCTACTACAGGAAACTCTTTGCTGGTCATTTCAAAAAGATCGTCTGTAGACAGCAACTGAAGAAACCAGTTAGCATCATAAGAGTCAGTAATATCTTTGACTTCAACGTCTAAACTTGGGAGAATCCGGACAATGTCCTTTTGAACTGAAAATGAAAGAGAAGACAATTGACATTTTGTTTAAAGAGCTCTCATGAGATCGTGTCTGGGTAGAGATAATCTCCCAATACCATAGATAAATTTCATTTAGGAGGGAGAAAAGAATTCAAATAATCATAATATAATTTTCCTTATGTCAGACTTTCAGTTTTGAAACTTTATGATGAAAACAAAATGATATATATACCAGCATGCTCAACTCAAGGAGCAGAGGTTACCCAACCCCTATATTCATGTAAAACTCAGCAAAAATCACTTCTCTTTTACTACTACAATGGTAATCACTCTCCTGACTCAAATGCTGCTCATTCTTAAATGTATGCATATGTTTTATGACATTTATCATACATCCATATAAATGTACATATAAATTGGTAAGTGTGAAAGTCTTATCATTTGATTTTAAGTCACATTTCTGAGATCCAAGAATTATATGTAAAATTATTGTTGAAACAAGCTTTGCAATTTATAAAGAAACTCATGTATAAGGTATCTAACCTTCACACAAATCTTATACTAGAGGACAAAACAACATGCCAAAAAAAAAAAAAAAAACACAAAATGTAAGATACTTTAAGTATGACATAGAGACAAACAATTTTCAAATGTCAAAGTTATTTTTTTCCACCAGTGTTATATTTTGCCTAAGTAGAAATATTGTTACCAGATGGCTTGCAGTAAAAGGGTACACATGGTAAAATGGTGGGTGCACACAACTATGTCACTGAGGGCAAGCAAGTCTGTGCTCTAGGATGTCTTGAGACTTTAGAGCAACTTAAAACATTGTGCTCATACAATTTCCCTCCAAGTAGTAATCTCAAAATATTATTACAAATCTTCTTTAATTAAGATGATTTATAATAGCATATATTTTTTATATCTTTCTAACACAAGCTTTATAACCATTTTTCATAAATCCATATTGTTTCCCATTATCTCTAGTCACTGTAGGTAAATGTTCTTATTTGGCTGGCTGGTTTGTTGTTTGGCTATTGTTTTGGGGTCGGCAGCACGTGGGTTGAGCTATGGGATTTCTTATTGGTGACTGTTTGTTTGAGACGGGGTTTAACTCTGTAGCCATGGCTGATGACCTGCAATTTACTGTGTATCCCAGACTGGCCTCACCATATGGCAACCCTCGTGCCACTTCCTCCTACTTACTGAGGTTATAGGCATGTGGCACCACACCTGACACTCTCCCATGTTCTTGGTAATTAAAAGCACAAAAGTTTAGAAAATATTTTCTTCTAAAATATTACATATTATTATTTTTAAATATTAATATTCATTTATTCAACATCTGACAATATGCCATATATAATTTGTATCGTATCACATATATTTCTTAAGACAGAGTTTATAATAACATAGCATGAAAATTTATTTTATTTTGAATAAAATGAAAATAAAATAAAATAAAATAAATGGTGGCTTCTACAAATATAAATTTGTAGGCTCATTTAAAATAAGAAATAACAAAAAGAGGAGCTTCAAGAAAAAATACTCCCCAAATTCTCTTATTTTTCAGTTCATTGTATAAAGCTTCTTCCTTAAATTAAGAATATTTGTCATGAGGCTTCTTAAACCACAGGCATATTTTTACATTTTTTATTAGATATTTTCTTCATTTACATTTCAAGTGCTAGCCCATAAGTCCCCTATATCTTCCCTCCGCCCTGCTCCACTACCCACCCACTTCCACTACTTGGTCCTGGCATTCCCCTGTACTGGGGCATATAAGAGAGCAGGCAATTTTATAAACTTGAATTTTGTTAACCGAATAAAAAGGGTCAGTTTTAGAGTTCTAGAACAAGCTCTAGATGGCCATCCTAGTTTCATACATTCTATAAATACAGGAACAATTTGAGTTGGTACACTAGATGTCATTTGGGGATTGGGAGTATCTCTAAAGAATCCCATCAGAATAGTAGAGCCATAATGCAGTTATATCTCTACCTTCATTGCTTGATAGTGTGTGCAGTTGGCAAAAAAATAACTCTATTGTTTTTGGAGAATTTCATGGTCTCTGAAGAAAACTTGGGCCAAAATGCCTAACCCCTGTATTCAAATTTTCTGACTTACCTTCAGTATTTTTATTTCTTTTAAATATTTTTATTCATTCAAAATGTTCATATTTTGATCATGTTCACACATCCCCCATTTGCTTAACACCCTTCAAGTCCTGTTAGTAATTCTTAGATATATATGGCCACCCAATAGATTATATTACAGCTATGAGAAGACAACACTCTTAAAGAAAACTGAATTTCTCTTTCACAGCAGCTGTCAATTACTAATAGCTTCTCAGACAGGAGTGGAACTCCCTGACCCTCTCTTTTCTCTGTGTTGTGATTTGGACTGGCTTGAATTTGCACGGGTCATATACATGGTGTCAAAATCTCTATGACTTTATATTATAGCTGCCAAATGTTTACAGAACACAGTAGTGTAGCCATCTACTACTTCCAGGTCTTACAATCTTTCTGCACCCTCTTTAGCATGATCCCTTCCCAGAAGGAAGGGGTATGACACAAATGACACACTTAGAGCTGAGCACTCTACTCTTTACACCTTGAGTGTTAGTCTCTATTTCCTCCCAAAAGAAGCTTCTTTAATGAGGGCTGCAAGACACCCTAATCTGTGAATATAATAAGAACTATCTGTGAGTTGGCACTTTGATTTTTTAACTCTTCTGAAGTAACACTAGTCTGTCTCTTTTTACATAACATACCAACAGCATTTGACAAACTACATTTGATTTCTTCCACTTTGATCTATTTTTCTCTATTTTGTGTTCATTTTTTCTTGCTTCTTTTCTTTCCATACCACCTGCTGCTCACACACGTCTTTTTAAGTGTCTTGGCTGCCATTCTCTATCCTTCACTTTCAGTTCTCTATCTATAACCCTCACATTGCATATTCATGCCTTTAAATAGCATCTATCTGTTACAGCTCTAGCAAAATGATGCTCCTGGATCCTATACATCTATTTAATACCTCTATTTACCCACATAGCAGGTAACTCAAGATTAACATTCTTGAGGTAAAGTCTGCCCTTCCCCACAAAGAGAATGGTATCTGATACTTTCTCCATCTCCTTTATTTTTCTTCATTCCACCAACCCCAGAGATATCTTAAGATTTCCTCTTTTTTCTACCACTTGAGGTTCTGCATCCCAGTCAATACAATGCTTGTCTATGCCACATTGTTTCTTACTAGGTTTGTTGCAAGTCTTCCTGATGATTCTCCAGAACCTCAGACATCAAAAGAGTAGCCAAAGACTCTTTCTAAGTGCTACATCAGTTATACCTACCATCTATTCATAGAACTACAATATCAAATACATCCAAGTTCTCACCTGATCCTTTGATCTGGTCTGATAACTCAACTTACTCTAACCCATTGCGCTCTCTCTCTCTCTCTCTCTCTCTCTCTCTGTTCTGTTGTCAATCCTTTTTTTGTATGCCCTATTTCTTTTGTCTGCTGGTCCTCTAACTAGTTATTTTCACACTTTTATGGCCTACCCCTCTTGCTCTTGAAGTATGCTCAATTATTGCCTACTCGGTACAATCCATTCTAAATATTCTGCTTAAAACCATAACCCTTGATGCCTTGTGTCCTTGTTGGTTTATGCACTTTACATGCCTTCCTTTGTTTTCAGTAATTTCACAGAACATGCATGTTATTTATGACCATTTTCTATTATTTATTCCCTCAAATTGGAATATATCAACACATTCTTTTTTCATATCTTTTTTATTAGATATTTTCTTCATTTACATTTCAAGTGTTATCCCATAAGTCCCCTATACCCTCCCCCACCCTGCTCCCCTACCCACCCATTCCCACTACTTGGCCCTGGCATTCCCCTGTACTGGGGCATATAAACATTGCTAGACCAAGGGCCTTTCTTCCACAATAATGGCCACAGCACACGTGTCAGGAGAACACTCAGAAGAAGAGAGGGAGAACAGAAGAACCATCAGGAGTAACAGCAGCCTTCCAAGATGCAAGAAACGGGCAACACTAAGAACACATCCCAAAAATATCTACCTATGAATGCCATGTTCCAATAACTTGAAAAGATGTCACAATGTTTCAAGATGTCACAATGTTTCTTGCTCGGAATTAAAACTTTCTGCTCTTACTGCGAGACTCTCTAAGGTAAGCATATAAATAAAACTTGATCTCCCAAGTTTTAAAAGTGGCATAGATATAACTATTCCTGTGGTGAGTATTGTTATATCAAAAGATTGTCCCCAGATCTCTACTGCACTTTGATTTTTCTCAGAAAACAGTGTCAACTGCTTTTATTTAAGATTTCTATAGTACAAGGAAAAATTTTTCACATTTCAAAAAAATTTAAAAAATAATTTTGAGTATACCCAATAATATTTTGTAAAGTACAGTTACAGTTGTTTAAGAGTATACATATGCGTGCATGTGGGTGCATGTGTGTGCATGTGTGTGAATGTCTGTGTGCATGTGTGTATGTGCACATGCATGCCTGCGTTTGTGCATATGTGCATGCATGCACATGCAATATGAGTTCTTTTAAGGAGTATTTATGATTCTACAATTGGAAAAGTGAATCTTCTCCTGTGATAGAAACAATCTAGAGAGAGTGTTAGCTGAGTTAGAAAATGTCACTTTCTGAAATGTTGTCTTTGACTTCAAAATGACAGACAGGTAAGAGTGCAGTAACTCAGCATGAGAGGCTCTCCTGGAGGTATTTGTTGCAAATTTTCTAGTTTGAAACTAGTCTGAGGCAGAAGCAATATGTACTTGACAACTGTAGTTTAGACTTTCCAAATTTTCCTTCTGGGTAAATATGAATTATTCTATCTGGGTATGTTATCAGGTTATCCAAAAGGGAATCGTTATGAAAAACAATTTGATTCCATTTTCTCTAACAAATCAAAACTTGTACTTCTGAGTTTTTTCACTTTTACCACTTCCTCTCCCTTTTTTTCCTCTCTCCCTCCCCATCCCCTCCTCTACTTTCTCCCCTTCCTCCTCTCCTCCCTCGCTCTCCTCTTGTTCTTTCAGACAAAGTCCCTGCTGTGTAGAATAAATGTTATAGAGAGGGTTGTATCTTCTTGTATGGCCCACCAGAGAGACACTTTTATTTCAGTCTAAGTTTTGTGGTCTCCACTAAAAAAAAATATCTTTCAACCGAAAACAATATATATATATATATATATATATATAATCTTGGTTGGTATTGCATAACACCTGTTTCCTTGCATACATAATTTTCACTTGTAGAATACTCTAAAATTTTGCTTGAATGTTCTTCTTGAGATCATGGAGGGGATATAGAGTTTCTACATGAACCAAGTTCTTAAAATTTAAAGCTCTAATTTCTCCCCAATTATATTTATACTATATTGGTATTTAATAGGAATGGCAATGATTACTTACTCATTGGCATTTCTACATTGTTCCAGACTCTTAAATTAAAATTTGCTTTCTAGTTCTATCACTTTGGCCTGAATTTTCTTGCTAATTATTTTGTAAATTATTTCAACTTTATTTCAAGTATGCACAAGTATTTAGTAATATTTGCAATATCATGTAGTATTTTCAAAATTTACAGTAGGTCTAGCCAAAATTCTGGTCAAGGACTAAGTTAAGTGAGCAAAGAAGGATTGTGCATAAAATATATCTTTGTAATCCTCTTATACTTCAAACTTACTACAAGGATAAAATAGTAACACAGAAAGAGAGAAAACCAACACAAAGAAAACAAAACAGAATTAGAGTTAGCAAATCTGACATGAGCAAAGTAAAATGTGAAGGAGACAGAGATCAGCTGTAAGAAAGTGAAATGTTTGGGTTGACTAGGACAAGGAATGAGCATGTGCCTGAGCACAGAGACATGTATAAAAGTAGGCCTTTAATGTCCCACAGAATTCCCAAAATTGGAGTCATCTAAGCCATTTAAATGTGAAAATAAAGGGAGGGGTTTAAAAAAGAATTTATTCACTTATCAGTGAGTGCATATCAAGTGACTTCTTTTGTGATTGTATTACCTCACTCAGGATGATATCTTCCAGATACATCCATTTGCCCAAGAATTTCATAAATTCATTGTTTTTAATAGCTGAGTAGTACTCCATTGTATAAATGTACAACATTTTCTGTATCTATTCCTCTGTTGAGGGACATCTGGGTTCTTTCCAGCTTCTGGCTGTTATAAATAAGGCTGCTATGAACATAGTGGAGCATATGTCCTTATTACCAGTTGGAACATCTTCTGAGTATATGCCCAGGAGAGGTATTGCTGGATCTTCTGGTAGTATTATGTCCAATTTTCTGAGGAATCGCCAGATTGATTTCCAGAGTGGTTGTTTAAGCTTGCAATCCCACCAGAAATGGAGGAGTGTTCCTATATTAGCCCAGAAACTTAGAATACCCAAGATACAATTTGCAAAACACAAGAAAATCAAGAAGAAGGAAGACCAACGTGTGGATAATTCATTCCTCCTTAGAATAGGGAACAAAATACCTATGGAAGGAGTTACAGAGACAAAGTTAGGAGCTAAGATAAAAGGATGGACCATTCAGAGACTACCCAACCCAGGGAATCCATCCCATAATCAGCCACCAAACACAGATACTATTGCATATGCCATCACAATTTTGCTGGAAGGACCCTGATATAGCTGTCTCATGTGTGGCTATGCCAGTGCCTGGCAAATACAGAAGTGGATGCTCACAGTCAGCTATTGGATGGAACACAGGGCCCCCAATGGAGGAGCTAGAGAAAGTACCCACAGAGCTGAAGGGGTCTGTAACCCGATAGGTGGAACAACAATATGAACTAACCAGTAACCCCAGAGCTCATGTCTCTAGCTGCATATGTAGCAGAAGATGGTCTAGTTGGCCATCATTGGGAAGTGAGACCCCTTGGTCTTGCAAACATTATATGCCCCAGTACAGGGGAATGCCAGGGCTAAGAAGTGGGAGTGGGTGGGTAGAGGAGCAGGGCGGGGGGAGGGTATAGGGGATTTTTGGGATAGCATTTGAAATGTAAATGAAGAAAATATCTAATAAAAATTTGAAAAAAAGAGAATGTATTCAAATGTCTGACTATTAAACTCAGATCTTTAGGGATGATGGGAAATGCTACTACAACCTCTTCATATAGGAAACAGGACCTCATAACCCTGGACCACTAGAAGGAAGTGTAAGTCTGAAAACAGTAATATTATCTGTCTTAGTTAGAGTTGTACTTCTGTGAACAGACACCATGACCAAGCCATCTTTTATAAGAATATTTACCTGGGGCTGGCTTACAGGTTCAGAGGTTCAGTATATTATCATCAAGAATATGCCAGCATTCAGACAGGCATGGTGCAGGAGGAGCTGAGAGTTCTGCATCTTCATCTGCAGAGAAGACTGGCTTCCAGAAAACTAGGAGGGTCTTAAATCCCATGCACATAGTGACACACCTACAAGGCTACACCTACTCTAACAAGGCCAGACCTACTCCAATAATACCATTCCCTGGGCCAAGCATATACAAACCATCACATTATCTAAAGACATAGGGATCATGGTTAGTCCTTCAGCTACTCATCATTTGGATTGAATAACTAAATAACCACAGAAAACAGCAGGATAAAATCTTAGTGAAACTTAAATTCCAGAGGAAAGATAATAGAAGTGGAGGAGTAATGCTGCTAAATGGAGAAGCCTAGAACTCAACAACACAGAGTCTACAGAACTGAAGTTTTGTTTAAATCATCTCACATGTAAATAAGGACACATGGCAAATCGTCAGCAGGAACTCAAGGAAACCACTTAACTAAAATGATAGAACAAAACATGAAGGAATACAAAACAAGAAACCAAATGAAAGATATAAATGCATTAAAAGTATAGAAAATATAGAAAATTCTCTGGATTAGAATACTGCATCATTAAAGCTAAATTTGGGTGACTAACGTTTAAAACTATATACGACATAATTTTTGGAAGGTAAAAATAAGAAAGCTGAACTTTAAAATTCATCATGATGATGGGACTGTGTGAAGGAACTTTCCATGAAGGTACACTAAGTCAGGGAGGCAAAAGGGGAAAGTGTTAGTTAGAGGGTTGAGGGTTTGATATGCAGTTGAAAGTTAAAGACAGGCAGACCACAAAGTATTACTTAGAAGGCATTAACACAAAAAGTCTTTTCAGAAAAGAAACACCTAAGTTATCAAATGCAAAATTGTCATCACTTTGAAAGTTCAAACCTGCCACAGCCACAGTCAAGACCATAGGATGCCACAGTCGCTCAAGGGTAATGACCAAAGAGGAGCAGTAATGACCAAAGAGGAGCAGAGACATTAAGAAATCATGTTGTCCACCTAGAATTTCATAGTGGCTAAACTGTCCATTTCATGTGTGGATGTAGGGGATAGAGTTTTCAAACCTGCAGAATCTTGACTTAGAGAGCATGAAGAGGGTGGGTCTTGTCAGAACTAGAGAAAAATAAAGAAAGAAGAGATTCCTTATTGATTATAAAAATAGCTTCTTCACACAACAGCAAGGCAGAAGAAGGCACCACCAGGGTGGGTTGTAATGGAGGCTCCTATATAATATGTCTATATAGCAACAGATTAAGGTTGGACTACAAGGATGGGAACTCCAGAAGGAATTGCCTCAGAGGGAAATTATATCTCAGAGAGAGCCACTGATAGCTTCACTATGGGAAAATGCATGGATGGGTTCCTTTTTTTCCCTTCTTTTTCTTTCTTTTCTAAAATATAGTGGCAATTATTACTATCTAAAACGTTCCATGACTTAAAATCC
Source organism: Mus minutoides (assembly GCA_902729485.2). Taxonomy (NCBI): domain Eukaryota; kingdom Metazoa; phylum Chordata; class Mammalia; order Rodentia; family Muridae; genus Mus; species Mus minutoides. Next base: position 1,538,707 of record LR749793.1, read on the forward strand.
ACTCATGTTCCTACCATTTGGAAGCAGGAAAGCAAATACCAGAAAGCAAGGGAGAAAATACAAACAAGAATTACCTTAGAGTAGGAGAATGCAGGAGAAATTGGAGAACAGTCAAAGGTATAAGGTTTGCATGTAACCTTGTCATATTTTTCTTGGGTGTTATTTAGCTTTTTTGGTTTTTATAAAAGTTGGAAATATCTTCTTTAAATTCAAAGACAGAAACAAGGGGAATGCTTCAGGGAAACAGCATGGTCAAGTCCAGGCATTAGGAAACTAAAAATGAGAGTATTTTTTCCTATTTATTTATAATCTAATATATAATATTCAAAACATTTTTGCTCAGTCTTCTTTTTGCTTAGTGGTTTGAGCTTATAACATGAATTCATATTTTTATATAATTTCATGAAGACTGAACCACCAAGCTTTGGGCAGCATTAAGGTTTCCTCCAAAAAATAAAAGGATCTATATGATGATGGAATTTTTTAGTTAAGAAGGATCTAATTATTAATCCATGCATCAAGACATAAGATATACAAAGTCAATATTCAAGACCTCTATTTTCGATTTTTCCTTTTTCAATACTGAAACTTCCATGTGCCACAACACATGAATTTTATATTATTTAATAAGCAAAAACACATTTTGAAATTACTTGTATGAGACCATTTAGATAGTTACCTCTCCTGAAAATGTGGTAATTCTTTGACCAATGTCTTGGTGTGCCTGACAGCCAAGAAGATATTAAGCCTATAAAGGAATTTTGACCAGAATCCAGGAACATGTGTTTCCCTTTAACATGATGGCTCTCAACATTCCTAATGCTGTGACCCTTTAATACTGCTCCTCATGCTGTGGTGACCCAAACTATAAAGTTACTTTCATTGCTACTTCATAAATGGAATTTTGCTACCATTATGAATTGTAATGTAAACATTTCTATTTCCTGATGGTTTTAGGTGACTACTGTAAAAGGGTTGTTTGACACCCAAAGGGGTCATGACTCACATGCAAAGTGATGTAAGTTATTTCTACTGATTTTCCTTTTTTCTGGGATACAAATGGTCACATTAATAACATATTAAAAATCAGTCACAAGAGTAAAATGTTCATATTCCATCTTTTTTATTACTTGTCATGTTTTTCTTTTCAGGAAATCAATATTTCATAGCTATTTAGATAATTTCCCATCTTCCACTAAGGTTGCTGTAAAATATCCTATCTTTTCCAAACCTGTTCTTTTTCCTGTCACTTTGGTGGGGAAAGCACTCAAGCCTAAAGGGTTTAGACTCTGCCTGATAACCAGGCACAGTAAAAGCAACTGTACAATGTCTCTTAAATTTAAGGAGCATCTAACCTCCATCTAAAAAATAAAAGTAATAATAATAATAGTAATGCAGAAGACCACAACAGAGTTAAAGCATCTTCTCATACTTAGAGAAAAATATCTGTAACCCAAAAGTTTTTAAAGTGTGTCACTTATGATGGGTTCTCCTACTTTGCTTTCATAAAACAGTCTGTATACACGCAAGCTCAAATCAGACCAATATAGATAAGTAATATTTAAATTTTCCTTAAGAAAAATTGCCCAGAATAATGAACATGAAAATTTTATTTTAATACATACTGGAAACTATGCTTAAACATTTTATGAAGGATGTTTAATCAAAGGTCGGTTCTTGGTTAAATGGCAGAAAAATCAATTTATTTATTTATTTATTTTGGCTACAAATTCCATTTTTTTCAATTTTTTATTAGATATTTTCTTAATTTACATTTCAAATGCTATCCCGAAAGTTTCCTCCCCCCTCCCACCGCCCTGCTCCCCTGCCCACCCACTCCCACTTCTTGGCCCTGGCGTTCCCCTGTATTGGGGCATATAAAGATTGCAATACCAAGGGGCCTCTCCTCCCAAGGATGGCCAACTAGGCCATCTTCTGCTTCATATGGAGCTAGAGACATGAGTTCTGGGGGTTCAGAGACAAAGTTTAGAGCTAACAGGAAAGGATGGACTATACAGAGACTACCCCACTGGGGGATCCATCCCATAATCAGTCACTAAACTCAGATACTATTGCATAGGACAACAAGTGTTTACTGAAGGGACCCTGATATAGCTGTCTTGTACAGAAGTGGATGCTCACAGTCATCTATAAGATGGAGCACGGGGCCCACAATGGCGAAGCTAGAGATAGAACCCCAGGAGATGAAGGGGTCTGCAACCCTAGAAGAGGAACAACAATATGAACTAACCAGAACCCCCAGAAAACTCTATTTAAATCTACAGGAATCTCAGGCATGGTGGCGCATGCCTTTAATCCCAGCACTTGGGAGGCAGAGGCAGGCGGATTTCTGAGTTCGAGGCCAGCCTGGTCTACAAAGTGAGTTCCAGAACAGCCAGGGCTATACAGAGAAACCCTGTCTGGAAAAAAACAAAACAACAAAAAACAAACAACAACAACAACAAAACAAAAAACAAGTAAATCTACAGGACCACTGATCTGCTGTTTATATTTAATGAATGCATATTCATCCAACCAGTAGATAAAATCAAAGGCTGACCAGTTGACCAAGTTGGCTTCCACTAGATTTCTAGATCTTGCTGATGGTATATCTTGCACATACTAAGTCCACCTATGTTTTCTGTCTTTCCCATTGCTATGTCTATTGAAAAGAACTGTAACATCCAGCTGATTTTTCCACTAGAATTATTATGCTCACATGTTCTTCATCTTCCAGCTTAGCAGTCTTTTTTTTGATTAGGACGAATTTCAAGTTTATCTCTTTGGTGGTCTTTATGACTTTCTGTGAATGGTCACCTCCCTTCCCCAACAAACACATATGTGCCCTGTGTATTTTCATGTTTATCTCTGCTCTTTTTTATAGAGCTGTAATGAATTTCCACTCACTTGCTTACTAACTTTGCCACAAGTTGCCTAATTTGTCTAATTTTGCATGGTGCGACTACATCTAATTCATCTATCAACATTTGATTCCTAATTAAAATTAATTAAAAGTTCTAATGCCTCTCCACATGTTTAGGCTCTGGGTTTGTTCTCATTTGTAAGCATGTGACAGGGAGAAGATGATAATTTTAGAAAATCAGATGATTTGAAAATAATAAAACACTGTTATTCATAAACAATCAGAAAAGCTCAATCATCCATTTCAGTTGCCTGCTTTGAGGCAGCTAGCTGAACACTACTGTTCTAGAATTTGCTGCAGTGTCAACATTTTATAAAAATCAAACCATGCAAACTCTTTCTATACCTTTAGTTCAAAATGAATTGATATTTTATTTTATTTTATTTTATTTTATTTTATTTTATTTTTTGGTTTTTCAAGACAGGTTTTCTCTGTGTAGCTCTAGCTGTTCTGGAACTCACTCTGTAGACCAGGCTGGCCTCGAATTCAGAAATCTGCCTGACTGCCTCCCAAGTGCTGGGATTAAAGGCATAAGGCATGTGCAACCACTGCCCAGCTGAATTGATCAAATTTTAATTAAACTTTTTAGCATGATAGAATTCAACACACAATTCTAAAATTTATCAAAAGCCATATGCTTCCTTTTTGTAAGTATGTACGGGCAATGAGGAGAGAGAAAAATCAATTTTGAGATATTTAAGGAAGTAGCTTTTGACAATATATTTTGGTTCTGCTTGATGATCTTAAGTTATTTAGTACTGTCTTACTTTCCTTTGAAAACAACTCCAAGAGGGCAAGCACAGCTTATTCAGAGCTTTCATTTAGAGAGTTACTGAACCTTGGTGCTCACTTCTCTTAAGTAACTGCCTACTCCTCAGTTGTATTTGCTGCTCCTTTTTATGTTTTGTTTTGAGTCTTGCTAAATTGACTACACTGGCCTTGGACTATCTATGTCACTTGGGCAGGCCTGAACTTGCCATACTCCTGCCTCAACATCGAGACAAGCGAGGGTTATTAGGCATGCTATCATGTTAGGCTTGAACTAGGTTCAGAATTTAATACTCTTCCGATTTCCCTAGGTTTGAAATATTTAGAATAATAATGGTCTTTGTAGATATTTTAAAATATAAGAAAATATCAATGAAGATTGCATTTTGAAATACAACAATATGAAAATTACTTTAACATATCAGCTTTGTTAAGTCAAGGAATCTGCGTTAAAAGAAATTGTGACCAGTCATAAATTAGTAAGATTTTGAAACAAAAGTTGTCCCCCAGAACTCGTGTCTCTAGCTCCATATGTAGCAGAAGATGGCCTAGTCGGTCATCATTGGGAAGAGAGGCCCCTTGGTACTGCAATCTTTATATGCCCCAATACAGGGGAACGCCAGGGCCAAGAAGTAGGAGTGGGTGGACAGGGGAGCAAGGAGGGGGTAAGGGGGAGGGGACTTTCAGAATAGCATTTGAAATGTAAATTAAGAAAATATCTAATAAAAAATGGAAAAAAAGAATAAGGGATTTTGTAAAGAAAACTGATTTCTGATTCTTGGTCTAAAAATTAACTCTTAATAACCAGTAATAAAAATAACAAGCACTTAAGTCTACCTGTAGCTGATAGTTTAGCAACTTATGCTTGGATAGAACATTGAACGGTTTAAAGTATATCTGCGTACTGACTTCATCATATTCTCTTTAAGGCAGTGCTATCTGTGGTTGGATGTATTGATGGAGAACCTAAGTCTAAGAGACCTAATGAATGATAAGGACAGAGTTCCATCTTTCAGGTTCTAAAAGCTTCTCTAGCCCAAATCCCACAATGCATACTCACACAGGATACCATCCTCAGTGGATACTTACATTTCAGCACACCTTGAATTTCATAAATAGGTTTGAGAATCAATGTACCATAAAAGTCTTCTGGGAATGGATTGGTTGAGTCCCACTTATTTGAGAAATCTGTAAGTTTCACTGTCCGTGTTCTGTTCTTGGGAATCTTCCATTCAACAATTTCTTTTAGGGTATAGATATGTTCATCCTCACACTCATAAAATTCTCCTTCTTGTGACAATGGCAAAGTAAATGAGTGGCTCTGATGATTCCTTACCACACCACAATTCACCAGCGTTTCTCCATTAATCTCTTCAACTGAGTTGAACCGAATTGGCTCACCCTGCTTAATAATGAGATTCTCTAGTTTTATATCCTTCAGGTGATAAAAGCAAGGATGACCTAGTCTGCTGGGTCCAATATTAATGGTTCTTGTGATTTCTTCAATTGACAGGTATGGAGTTTTATCAGCCATGACCTTAAAGAGACCTAAAAACAGAATTGTGTGCATTATTATAATGACAGTTCTCATAAGAAAATCAAAATGATAACCCCATATCATAAGCATAGTATAACTTTTTAATATTAAGTACTTATTTTATGCATGTGTGTAGACATAAGTGTGCAGATATGAGTGTGCATGTACATGTTTGGGGAGGCCAAAGGACTATCTCTTTGTCATCTTTAGGAACCTTGCCCTTTGTAATAATGTCTTCTTTTGGCCTAGAGATCACTAATTGGGTGAGACTGGATATCCAGTGAGTACCAAGGATTTCTCTGTCTCCACTTCCCAAGAACTAGGATTAAAGGTACACACTGTCATCCCCAACTGTCTTGGGATAGAATTCAGGGCCTCATGGTTGCTACGTAACCATTTTATTGACAGCTCTATATCCTCAGTCTAAGATGCTTATTTTAATCTTAAACTCCTCCAGGAAAAATATCAGAATATACTTGTAAATTATTAAATCATCCGAACAGGAACAGAAATGTAAACAAGAGGAAGCGTCTTGAAAAACTCAATATCCTGTCCTTAGAAATAGAAAATCTGATGATGATGTGTGCCATCCTGATTATCAATGTAACTTTTGAAAAAGGAATTTATACTCCCAACATTTTTCTAATTTTAAAAAAGAGAAGACTTAATTAATTTACCTATGAATGTATTCTCCTGGAGACATACTGAATTAAAGAATGGAATACATTTCCCAGAACTAAATGGATTTGGTCAGATTTTGATTGAAAAGCTGTACAGCGGCAACTAGAGGGTGAATGTACTAAATGTAGTTGAACCATTTGCTTTAAAATATATTGCATGCTGTGTATACTTTACCATAATGAACAACAATTGCATTGTTCTAATTAATGTCAGAATTCTTAACTACATTTGAAGCCATATGACTCTCCAAAGGAGAATTTGACATGTACAAGCTCCTTTCTTATAGAAATCTTGGAGGAAAATACACAATAATAAATTATGACATAGTGTATCCTAGTATGTCAGTGCTCCTCACAAAACTTTATTGAACTTACCTTATTGATTGGACTGATTGTTGTGCAGGTATAAGCATATGAGGTCTGTGCATATGTATAATTATAAATACAATCTTTTCAATCTGTTTAGGGATATGATTGTGATATATTCATAATTAGAGGCTTTTATGGACATGCTTTTCCTAATAATGTGTGTGATTTATTCTTCATATATATTTACTTATTTATGTAGTTCATGTGTGTGTGACACACATGCCATGTGGAAGTTAGCTGATAACACACAGCAGATAGGTTTTTAACTTTTTACCACGTGGATCCCAGAGACTCAGGTTATCATGTTTGATGAGTAGTGAAATTCCCTGCTGAGCCATCTCCTTCGCTGTTACTGTTATTCATAAATTAAGAGTTTTATTTTAAGAAACAAACATGCAACTTGAAAAACTAACATAAGAAAATGAAATAAGTGTTGAAGCTAATTAATAGATGAATTTATTCTTTCAAATCTTTTACATTGATAGAGTTATAACTTATAATTTTTATTATATTTATATGTACCTATATGTATGAGAAGGCCAATGCCATGACATATGTGGCTGGGGGCACTTGAGCAAGTCAGTTCTTTTCTTCTATGGTGTGTGTGTGCTATGGATCAAAGCCAGGTGATCAGACTTGGCAACAATTGCCAGTACACATTGAGTCACCTTGTCAGCCTTTAACCAGCTCTTAATGATTTTCAAAACACTAACAAGTGAAAATTTTTAGAGAGAGATATACAAGTCTGAGCATTTTTTTCATATGTGTCATTTATCTTCACAATTATCTTGTGGGAGTAGTAAAAAAAAAAGAAAAAATGTTACTAGAAACAAGGAAAAGATTTTCAATGTTCACAGCCTAATCATGACCCCAAAATCTCTAATCAGAGCTGTGACATCACACTCTGCATTTAGCCACCAAGCCCATCTGTCTCCCTGTTACACGAGTGACTTACAAAAATATTGTTCACAAGAACAGTGTGCTTATTCTGAGTCTTAGGCATGTGTGCAGTTCTCCTGGGGGGCATTCCCTTTGCACAGACCAGCCTCACCCAAACCCAGTGAGAGAAGAACACTCAGTTAGTTCTCTGTCCACAATTTATTCTCATCAGACTAGCATTTTCTCTTCTCTATAATCAATTTTCAACCAATATTAAATAAATTTAAAAGTTGTATTTCCTCAAAATAGTTCAGAGCATGACACCGAATATACCACATGAAAACATTCAGATTCCTTTTATTTTAGTCTAATCATCAAGCTTCTTTCCTAGCTTCAACTAAATTTATTTCCTCCATCTCTAAAATAAATAATTTTGAAATAAAATTTTGCTACCTTTCTTCATCATCTCATATCTGCAATATTAGAGATTTTAACTTACTAACAGCTCATCATGGTCAGCAATTTGCATGCATGATACAATTTCATTTTCAAAACAGCAACGTAAAAATTGTTCACGCTGATAAAACATGAATGTTTCATAAATAAAGTTGTGAACTTTTAAATAAATCTTCTCTTATCATCAACTCTTAGAAACATAGTAATGTTTTGGCTTTCAGAAAATACAATGACTTAATCACAGATATGCATTTCAACTTTTCATTATTAATATGAATCATAAGCTGCCAAGCCTTTCATAAGTTGACAAGAGTTGTTTCCATGTTGGTATTTAACTTCCCTTTGAGGTGTAGAAAGATATAGAGCTGTCAAAAATAATTTTCAAATCAGAAGAAGAAAGTGATTTTTAAAGCATTATCTGGCGTCCCTATTACCAGGTGGTATTCTGCCTCATCTGTAGTGATATATAAAGCAAGGTGAAGCAACAGTACCCACCAACCAAGTTCATGTACATTCCATGTGCTGTAGGTCCCTAGCCATATTTAAGCAGATTTTTAAAATATATGATTATAGGTCCAAATACAGCAATTCTCATTAAATAGATGAATGCCTTTACATATGCCCTACAAGGACCATGCACTGAAAATAATACCAACACCAACCCATGGGAACAAAGCCAAGCAGGGAGGCAGAGCTGACATACATACCTCTGACATACAAGTAAATCCAATATATACAAATAGAACCAGGTAAAATTTTTCTAAAAGAATTCTTTGGTATATATCTTCGTGTGTGTGTGTGTGTGTGTGTGTGTGTGTGTGTGTGTGTGTGTGTGAATATATGTGAGCTGATATTATGAATTAAAGTGTTGGGTAAGTGTCTCAAGTCTGTTGTAGAATGTCCTTCTAAAGAATTCAAGTACCTCAGAGAAAGAGATGCCATTGATGGTGGCTTTTTACCACCAAAGTGTGTGTGTGCATGTGTGCGCATGTGTGTGTGTGTATATATGTGTGTTAGAAGTTTGTTATTTTTTTAAAGGAATGATACATGTGAAAGAGCTGGCTTACAGATAAACTGTCCAGTTTTAGATTTCAGTGAATCTTGTCTCACAATCAGTAAAACAGAGACTCCCTTGGATAATCTGTAAAGATGGTTTGATTGACGATCAAATTTCTAAACACCCATATTATTCAGTATTAGTCTCTAAGACCTCTCACATCACACATATCTTGTTGTTTTTCTTGTTTTCAATCTGTTGTATCTCTAAGACATCTGTGAATCCCTATGAAAACTTACAAAGACTCCCCAAACATGGTGTTTTCGTAGAACTTCTACCATATGAATCTATGGTCAAGCTCAGGTTATAACTGTGTACATGAATTATCCTATAAAACAAAATGTTTGTGGTCCTTAAATAAATGCAGGAGCAGGTAGTGACGACACATGTTAATCTTCCCCAGACTTCCTAATCCAGAACAAAAGTGGAACATCATGAGCCTATGATGGAGTCTTACAATTTTCATAGAAAATTTTTCATGATTGATTCCTATCCTCTTGACTAGACCAGCTGCAGAAAGTCTCAAGGAGAACCCAATAAGGAAGGAAGAGCAAGTCCAAGTGTGTGACCTGGAAATGTTACATGGAAGTTCAATTGAATAGGTCAGTAAGATTAAGCCTGACTGTAGAAATCCTGTGTCCATGCATCATTACATGACATGAGATGGTCTGCAATGACAATATAAAGTTTTTAATAGTTTTTTTACCCAGAGGTAGAGAATAGATTAAAAAAAAAAAAAAACCTCCCAATTCATTTTCATTTCTTTGGTTCAACTGTTTGTTGCATGAGGTAAATAAAACCAAAAACATCTCTTTCTCAGAGGCATTTAAACTCTTTGGAAGAACGTTGTACAATAAGTGTGAGATGGTCACACTTAATGTCAGTTCAGATGATATAAGCTGACACCCATAACTAAGGGTCTGTTATAATAAGTGTGGCATATAGACTTGTCTATGTTAACATTCTCTTCCCTAGTGGTAAGATGGAGTAAGTAACAAACCTGAATTCAGAAACACTTTGTGAGAACATAACTCCTGAAGTCTTCTCAATCCACATGGGTCTGTCTTTTATGTCATGAAAAGACAAATGGAGACTTCGGGACTGGATAGAATTTCCATAGAACATCCATGCCTCAGAATATCACTCTAAGTTTTGTTGGAGGGTCTTCAAAATGTTATAGATTGATGATGGACTTTGGGCACTAGAATCCAAGTTCATGGACAATAAGCGCTAGGTGGTTTCAAATAGGGATGGCTAGTTCTGAAAACTGGGGTTCAGGTCTAGCCCAGCCCTTTCTTCACTATGTGTAAGAACATGAACCCATGCTGCTACATTGTCCTCTTGTAAAAAGTAAGGGAGACGATATCACCCACGTTATAAGGTTATTATGATACTTAAACTAAAACAGGTAGCATTGTTAAGAAACAGTGGTTACTATTTCTCTTGTATTTTTTTTTCACTCTGGGGTTTAAAGCCATTGAAGGCTGATTATAAGGTCAGATCTTGTAATATCATTACAAGTTCCATGCCAACTAGAGCACATTAAATTTTCTAGGCTGGGTCCAGTAGACAAAAAACAGAAGCTGCCACTCAGGCCCTAACATAGAGTGAGCAAATTTTCTCAATAATAATAATTTCCTGACTTTACCACAGTGTTTGAAAATAGAAGTAAACCTTGGGTGACATGTTTAGGTGGCCCACCTTTGGAGAAGTATTTCCAAGTTGCTTACAGGGATCTAAACCTATGCTTTGATAAAGGGCTGGAAAAATTACCTACCATAATTTTCTGTCATAAATAGGAATGGTAGAGAGCATAAAGATGTATGCACATTTAAATGCACATGTGCTACTTGCAGCTATTCACAAGGTATACATTATACACAGTCACCCAAATTTCCCTGAACAAAAGATGCCACAAAATGTCAAGGTGTTTTTGAAAACACATTTTATTCAGGACTCTGAAAAGTAGTTGAAGCCATTGGGGGCTGGGGGTGGGAGCGCTCCTCCCTCCATTTTAATGATCTTAATTTGCTAATGGAATGTTCGTGGCAAGATTTTTGGGAGCCATGTGGGGCTGGTTGTGTTGTTCAGTATTGATGTTGCCTGCAAATTAAATGTACCTAAGTAGCCACCTGTTTGTGCTTATGATTATGTAAAGCCCCATATGTTTCCCTCTCTACACATGGGAGGTAAGTACTGAAAAAATTATTCTGGTGTGAAGGATGAAAACAGCAGCCATTCTTTTGTAACTGTCAGCATATGCCATGGTGTTTCTGGGGAGCATGTTGCTTTATTTGATGTGTTTGCTGATTCTTGCCATGTAGTCAGTGGCTTTTCCTTTTTCTTTTTAAATCTGTTACCCATAGTTATGCAGAAACAATTAAAATCAGTTTACATTCAATTCAAATGTTGAGAGAGATAATTTTCTGAGGTAAACATAAGTTTGAAATAGACTTTGCAGATTATGATTTAAATCATTTGATTTGCAACATAAAACTGATGTCTTTACCCCACCTAAATTCACCCTGGCCCCTGAAAAAGGAACCTACTGCTCCCACCATAGTCCTTCGGGTCCATACAACATGGATTCAAAATTCCCACCAGAGCATGATACTGTCAAGACTCTGCAACCCGTGCTGCTCCACTTGGCTTTTCTGGAAACACATTTCCTGGCCTCTGAATATGCTCTTCAGGTCACCTAAGAAACAATTTAGCCCAGATCATAGCCAGGCTTCCTCTGGACATACGGCTTCCCAATTCACTAACTCCTCAAACTAATCCACTAACCCTGCCTCCAGTTAAACCTTCAACTTATCCCTCACAGTTTTCCACTCCTTACCCTGGGACTGTTAATTGTTGAAGGTCTTCATAGCCTGTGAGCATTGCTCATTGAAATATGCTAGCCCTGTTTTCTTGCCTCCCGCCCTTCATCCTGTGTAGTTATTTTTTTTCCCTTTGGATGAAGTGAGCTTTCTATATACAAGTGACCAGTGCAGGAAATATATTTTAAATACTGACATCAGATGAATGCAAGTTTCTACCTGTATAGTTGCTATTTCTGCATCGGAACATAACCGAGGAAAAGTGACATTTTATAGTCAACTGTCAGGGTCTTAGACTAAACGTTTATGTTTATGTACAGCTTTTTATAGTGCTGTGGCAGCTACCTTCATACATTACAAGTATATGTGTGTGTGTGTGTGTGTGTGTGTGTGTGTGTGTGTGTTCCTTATTAATGTGTAGCCAGTTTACACTGTTTTACACATTTTTAGTGTTTGAAAGTACATTTTTTAGTGTTTCCTGGAAGCTAATTTCAACTTTAGAAATAATAAATAAACATACAAATAAATAAATCAAAAGGAAAGGACTTTACACAAGGAAGGTAAACAACTCAGGCTTTTTCTCTGCTTTCTGCCTATGAGTAATAACTAATAAAGTTTTTGACAGCTTAGTAGCCCTCTTCAAATTCCTAGTAAACATTTCACTTACAGCCTGGCAGTAGTGGCGCATGTCATTAATCTCAGCAGTACATAGGCAGAGGCAGGTGGATCTCTGGTCTCAGAGTGTGTTCCCTTCCAGGACAGCCAGGGCTACATGGAGAAAATTTATCTTGAAAAAAAAAATCACTTACAAACAAAGATGATAGAAAATACCAAAACTACAGCATCAAACCTAAGAATAAAGGACCAATTATTTCAAAAAGACAAAATTAAGGACGAAAGTTGAAACTAAGTGTTATAAAGGTCTTTTGGGGCTGAGCTGAATTTAATGACAGGTATCTATGTATTTTTTAGCAGGTAATCCTGGTAAGATCAGGCAACTGTTGCATACCTGCTGTGACATGTGTCAAAGTGGACAGTGAGTTCTTATGAAATGTTTCCTAATCCAGGAGATGATGAAACTGGTGAGATCAAGAATTTAGCTACATAAGATGAAAGGATGGACCATACAGAGACTACCCCACCAGGGGGGATCCATCCCATAATCAGTCACTAAACTCAGACACTATTGCATAGGACAGCAAGTGTCTACTTAAGGGACCCTGATATAGCTGTCTCGTACAGAAGTGGATGCTCATAATCATCTATAAGAGGGAACACAGGGCCCACAATGGAGAAGCTAGAGATAGAACCCCAGGATCTGAAGGGGTCTGCAACCCTAGAAGAGGAACAACAATATGAACTAACCAGACCCCCCAGAACTCGTGTCTCTAGCTCCATATGTAGCAGAAGATGGCCTAGTCGACCATCATTGTGAGGAGAGGCCTCTTGGTATTGCAATCTTTATATACCCCAATACAGGGGAACACCAGGGCCAAGAAGTGGGAGTGGGTGTGCAGGGGAACAGGGCAGGGGGAGTAGGGAGGGAACTTTCAGGATAGCATTTGAAATGTAAATTAAGAAAATATCTAATAAAAAATATTGAAAAAAATTTAGCTACAAGTTCACTTAGACCTTTTTTTTTTCAACTCGTAGGGAGAAAGCAAATGTCTTTAGTATTCACTATGTAGATATATTAGCTATAAAACTTTAGTTAATTCAAAATAAAATCACTCATATCTTCACTAGAAATGAAGATCTGAGCCTCTTCATTTTTTGACATACACTTTGAATCTTTCTGTATAGACAGAAAGATTTTTCAAAACACTGAAACACAACTATATAATTTACTTGTATAGGTTGCCTCTCAAACCATGATTAAACCTAATGCTTTAAGAATTCTCACACATAAAACTTTTAATGGCTGAATAACACAATATAACATTCATCATTACTTACGATATATGCATCTGGAATTTTAGTTGATTGCATTATATTATTCTAATAAAAATTCTGAAGCTAGTATTGTTTTAGAATTTACTCTATTATGTACAGAAGGCGCGTCTGTAAATTACTACTCTAGAAAGGCTGGACCAAGGCATAGACAAGTACAACCCAGTCCTAAATTACAAGTTCTGCACATAGCAAAGTGAGCACTTGGTAGTTGACTGACAAGTACAATTTGAAATTTATCAAATAATCTCAGAAGGGCTAGGCAGTCTATTGATGAATTTAATGTCAGAGTGTTAACTTACACCACTGAGTACAAACTAGATTCCATGTGAGTAAAAACCATTTGAATAATTTCTGTGCATCCTTCATTCCTCAGTGAATTTCACTGTTAATTGTGTGTTTGTGTGTCTGTAGAAACTGAACCTAGAGCTGCACAGACCCAAACCAACTGCTTTACCACTAATTTAATTCACACCCTCAGCCCCATTTCCCCATTTTCTATTTTGTAAAAGTGTCTAGTTAAGATGTCAGGCCAGACTTGACCTCTCTCGGAAGCCCAGGAAGACCTTGACTTTGATGATCTCCACCTCAGATACTAGTAAAGGTGAGACTACAGATCTGTCCCATTAAGGTAAGCTTAGTGGCTTCATTTTGTTTTATATTTGAGTTATAATCAGTATTATAATTTGTAATCTGGAAGCTATTTAAATAGACTTAGTCTTACCTAAATGTTATTTTCATTTCTTTCTTTTCTTTTCTCTTTTCTTCTTTTCTTTTTTCTATCTTTTTTTTCTGTGTAATGGAGAGTTGATGATTCAACTCAACAAACTTTTTCTGAATTGTTTGTAATTATTAATGGAGATACACTTTATTTGTAAATAAAAAGACTCAATATAAAAAACATATTAATTCTCCACCACCAAAGCAATGTTCTGTTTCCATAATATATAATACAGCTTATAACTGTTTTTAGTATACAGATAGAAAAATAATCCCTCAGCATTACATTTTTAAAAATATTTAAATAATTTTTATCTTTTATTTTCCTTTTTAAGAAAAATTTATTTTTTTTTTTTAGTTTTATTTTACACTCCAGATTTTATTCCCCTCCTGGTTCACCTTCTGATTGACCCCATCCAATACCTCCTTCCCACCCCACTATCTCCATGATGTCCCCACATCCCACACCCCATGCCATCAGACCCATAAACTCCATGGGGCCTCTAGAATCTTGAAGGTTAGGTACATCTACTCTGACTGAGCCAGACCCAACAGTCCTCTGCTGTATATATGTTGGGAGCCTCATGTCAGCTGGTATATGCTGCCTGGTTGGTGGTCTACTATTTGAGAGATCTAAGAGGTCCAGGTTAATTGAGACTGTTGGTCCTCCTTCAGGGTCTCCCTCCTCCTCAGCGTCTTGCAGCTTTCCTATAATTTAAGCACAGGGGTAATCAGATTCTATCTAGTGACTGGCTGCAAATATCTGCACCTGACTCTTTCTTGGGTCTTTAGGAGGACAGTCACGGTAGGTCCCTTTTTATGAGAGCTCCATAGACTCAATAATAGTGTCAGAACCTCCCCTTCAGCCAGGTCCCACTTTGAGCCTGTCACTAGACCCCCTTTTCCTCAAGCTCTTCTCCATATCCATCCCTGCAGTTCTTTGAGACAGAAACAATTATGAGGCAGAGTTTTGACTGGGATGGCAACTCCATTCCCTCACTTGATGCCCTGTCTTCTGCTGGAGGTGGGCTCTACAAGTTCCCTCTCCCCACTGTAGGGTATTTCATCGAAGGTCCCTTTGAGTCCTGAGAGTCTCTCACCTTCCAGGTCTCTGGTACATTCTGGAGGGTCCCCCCAACCTCCTACCTCCCAAGGGTGCCTGTTTCCATTCTTTCTGCTGGCCCTCAGGGTTTTGGTCATTCCCCACCCCCCACCCCCCACCTCCCACCCNCCCCCACCCCACCCCGCCACACACACATAATACCAGATCATAATCCCTTCTATCCCCACACTTTCCCTCACAGGTCCCTCCCTCTCCCCCACCCCCTGTGATTGTTTTCTTCTGCCTTCCAAGTGGAATTAAGGTGTCCTCACTTGGGCCCTTCAGCTTGTTGAACTTTTTGAGTTTTGTGGACTGTATCTTGGGTATTCTGTAATTTTTAGCTATTATCTACTTATTAGTGAGTACATACCATGAATGTCCTTTTAGGTCTGAGTTATTTCACTCAGAACCATATTTTCTAGTTCCATCCATTTGCCTGCAAAACTCAGGATGTCCTATTCTTAATAGCTGAGTAGTATTCCATTGTGTAAATGAACCACATTTTTTGTATTCATTCTTCTGTTGTGGGATATCTGGGTTTTTTCAACTTCTGGCTATCACAAAGTCACTCTGAACATAGTGGAACATATGCCCCTCTGGGGCATCTTTTGGGTATATTCCCAAGAATGGTATAGCTGGGTCTTCAGGTAGATCTATTTTCATTTTTCTGAGGAGCCTCAAGATTAATTTCGAGAGTGGTTGTACCAGTTTGTAACCCCACCAGCATTCCAGGAGTGTTCCTCTTTCTCCACATCCTTGCCAACATGTGCTGTTACCTGGGGTTTTAAACTAAGCAATACTGATTGGTGTAGGGTGGAATCTAAGGGTCATTTTGATTTGCATTTCCCTGATCACTAGTGACTTTGAACATTTCTTTAGGTGCTTCTCAGCCATTTAAGACTCCTTTGTTGTAAATTCTCTGTTTAGTTCTATACCCCATTTTTTTATTGTTTTTTTTTTTTGTGTGTGTGTGTGTGTGTGTGTGTGTGTGTGTGTGTGTGTGCTTAGCTTCTTGAGTTCTATATATATTTTGGATATTAGCCCTGTATCAGATGTGGGGTTAGTGAAGATTTTTCCCAATCTATAGGTTGACAATTTGTCCTTTGCCTTCTAGAAGCTTTTCAGTTCATGAGGTCCCATTTATCAATTCTTGATCTTAAGTGTGTTTGGCATTGGAGTTCTGTTTAGGAAATTTCCTCCTGTGCCAATGAGTTCAAAGTTCATTCCCACTTTCTCTTCTGTTAGATTCGGTGTATCTGGTGTTTTTTGTTTGTTTGTTTTTTGTTTTATGGGGGGGGTTGAGTTCTTTCATGTACTTGGACTTGAGCTTTGGGCAAAGTGACAAATATGGGTCTATTTTCATTTTTCTACATACAGACAGCCAGTTAGATGAGCACCATTCATTGAAGATGCTTTCTTTTATCCATTATATATTTTTGGCTTCTTTGTCAAAGATCAAGTGACCATAGTTGTGTGGGATTATTTCTGGGTCTTCAGTTCTATTCCATTGATCAATATGTCTGTCTCTGTACCAATACCATGTAGTTTTTATCAATACTGTTCTGCAGTGTAGGTTGAGGTCAGGGATGGTGATTCCCCCAGCCATTCTTTTATTGTTAAGAATTGTTCTCACTAGGTTCTATGCCCCAGTATAGAGGAATGCCAGAGCCAGGATTGGGAGTGGGTGGGTTGGGGAGCAGGTGGGGGGGCGGACAGGATAGGGGATTTTTGGAGGGAAGACGAGGAAAGGAGATAACATTTAAAATGTAAATAAAGAAAGTTTCTAATAAAAAATTGTTTTCACTATTCAGGGTATTTGCCTTTCCAGATAAATTTAAGAATTGCTCTTTTCTTGTCTTTGAAGAATTTTGTTGTGATTTTAATAGGCACTGCATTCAATCTATAGATTGCCTTTGGTAATTTGACTATTCTTATTGTGTTAGTTCTGCCAATCCTTGAGCATGGAAGGTCTTTCCATTTTCTGAGATCTTTAATTTCTTTCTTGAGAAACTTGAAATTATTATCATACAAATCTTTCACTCATTTGGTTAGAGTTACCCCAAAATATTTTATATTATTTGTGGCTATTGTAAAGGGAGTTTTGTCCCTAATTTCTTTCTCAGCCAGTTTATCACTTGTATAAAGGAAGGCCACTGATTTACTTGAGCTAATTTTATATCTGGGCATTTTGCTGAAGTGGCTTATCAGCTGGAGAAGTTGGCTGGTAGAATTTTTGGTGTCTTTTATGTATACTATCATAATATCAACAAATAGTGATACCTTTATTTTTTTCTTTGCCAATTTGTATCCCCTTGATCTCTTTTGGCTGTCTAAATTGTTCTAGCTAGCATTTCAGGTACTATATTGAATAGATATGTGGAGAGTGAACATCCTTGTCTTGTCCCCAATTTTGGTAAGATTGCTTCAAGTATCTCTCCACTTAATTTGATATTCGCTGTTGGTTTGCAGTAAATTGCTTTTATTATGTTTAGGTAGGTGCCTTGACTTCCTGGTCTGTCCAATACTTTTAACATTAAGGGGCATTGTATTTTGTGAAACGCTTTTTCTGCATCTAAGGAAATGATCATGTGATTTTTTTTTCCTTTGAGTTTATTTATATACTGGATTAAGTTGATGGATTTTCATATATTGAACCAATCTTGCATCCCTGGAATGAAGCCTATTTGGTTGTGGAGAATGGTGGTGTTGATGTGTTCTTGGATTTTGTTTGCAAGAATTTTATTGAGAAATTTGTATCAATATCCATAAGTGAGATTGGTCTGAAGTTATTTTTTTTGTTGGGTCCTTGTGTGGTTTAGGTATCAAAGTAATTGTGGTTTCTCAGAATGAATTAGGTAGTATTCCTTTTGTTTCTTTTTTATGGGATAGTTTGAAGAATATTGGTATTAGGTTTTATACTGGTTAGTTTTGTGTTAACTTGATACAGGCTTGAGTTATCACAAAGAAAGGAGCTTCAGTTGGGGAAATGCCTCCACAAGATACAGCTGTAAGGCATTTTCTCAATTAGTGATCAGGGGGGAGATCCCCTTGTGGGTGGTGCCATCTCTGGGCTGGTAGTCTTGGTTCTATAAGAGAGCAGACTGAGCATTCCAGGGGAAGAAAGCCAGTCCTGACTTCCTTGGTAATGAACAGCAGTATGGAAGTGTAAGCTGAATAAACCCTTTCCTCCCCAACTTGCTTCTTGGCCATGATTTTTGTGCAGGAATAGAAACCTTGACCAAGACAGGTTTTCTTTGAAAGTCTGATAGAATTCTCACTAAAGCCATCTGGCCCTGGGCTTTTTGGTTGGGAGGTTTTAATAAGTTCTTCTATTTCTTTATGGGATATGGACCTATTGAGATGGTTTATCTGCTCTTGATTTAACTGTGTTATGTAGTATCTGTCTAGAAAACATCCATTTCATCTCAACTTTCCAGTTTTGTTGAGTATAGGTTTTACAGTAGCAACTAATGATTTTTTTTTAAATTTCTTCCATTTTTGTTGTTATGTCTCCCTTTCCATTTCTGATTTTGTTAATTTAGATACTGGCTCTGGGCCCTTTAGTTAGTTTGGCTGGGGGGGTTATCTATCTTGTTGATTCTTTCAAGGAACCAGCTTTTGGTTTTGTTGATTTTTTTTTTTGTATTGTTCTCTTTGTTTCTATTTGGGGGATTTCAGCCCTGAGTTTAACTGTTTTCTGCCTTCTACTCCTCTTGGGTGAGTTTGCTTCTTTTGGTTCTAGTGCTGTTAAGTTGCTAGTGTAAGATCATTCCAGTTTCTTTACCAGGGACCTTAGTGCTATAAATTTTCCTCTTAGCATTGCTTTCATTGTGTCTTATAAGTTTGAGTTTGTCAATATTTTCATTAAATTCCACAAAGTCTTTAATTTCTTCCCTGACCAAGTTATCATTAAGTAGAGAGTTGTTCAGTTTCTACATATATGTGGGCTTTCTGTTGTTTTTGCTGTTGTTGAAGACCAGCCTTAGGCCATGGTGGTGATCTTATAGGATGCATGGGATTTTTTTCAGTCTTCTTATATCAGTTGAGGGTTGTTTTGTGATCAACTATATTGTTGATTTTGGAAAAGGTACCATGAGGTGCTGAGAAGGTGTATTCTTTTGTTTTAGGGTGAAATGTCCTGTAGATATCTATGAAATCCATTTGGTTGATAACTTCTATTGTTTCACTGTGTCTCTGTTTACTTTTTGTTTCAATGACCAGTCAACTAGTGAGAGTGGGGTGTTGAAGTCTTCAACTAATATTGTGTGGGGTTTACTGTGTGTTTTGAGCTTTAGTTCAGTTTCTTTTATGAATGTGGATGCTCTTACATTTTTGGCATAGATGTTCAGAATTGAGACTTTCTCTTAGTGGATTTTTCCATTTGATGAACATGAAGTATCCTTCTACATCACTCTTGATAACTTTTGGTTGAAAGTCTATTTTATTGAATATTAGAATGGCAACCCCAGGTTGTTTATTGGGACCATTTGCTTGGAAGACCTTCTTCCATTCTTTTACACTAACATAGTGTCTGTGTTTATGTTTCTTGTATGCCACAAAATGCTGAATCCTGTTTGTTTATTCAGTCTGTTAGCTTATGTCTTTTCATAGGTGAGTTGAGTCCACCAATATTGAGAAATATTAAAGACAGGTGACTGTTAGTTCCTATTATGTTTGGTTTTGTATGTGGCTATATGAGCATGTGGTTCTCTCTTTTTGGCTTTGTTGTGAGATGCTTAATATCTTGTCTTTTCTTTGGTGTAGGTATCCTCCTTGTGTTGTAATTTTCCTTGTAGAATGCCCTGTATGACTGGATTGGTACATAGATACTGTTTGAATTTGATTTGGGCCTGGAATATTTTGGTTTCTCCATCTATGCTGATTGAGAGTTTTGCTGGGTATAGTAGCCTGGGCTGGCATTTGTGTTCTCATCTCTTCATGAGTAGCCTGGGCTGGCATTTGTGTTCTCATCTCTTCATGAGTCACTCTTAAGACTCTTCATGACTTCTGATCATGCTCTTCTGGCTTTTAGTGTCTCTGTTAAGAAGTCTAGGATAATTCTGATTGGTCTGCTTTATAAGTTACTTGGCCCTTTCCCTTGCAGCTTTTAACATTACCTCTTTGTTCTGTGCATTTAGTGTTTTGATTGTTATGTGACAAGAGGATTTTCTTTTCTAGACCCATTTATTTGGTGTTCTATAGGATTCTTGTACATTTATGGTCATCTCTTTCTTTAAGTTGGGGAAATTTTCTTCTACAAATTTTTAAAGGTATTTTCAGGTCCTTTGAGCTGGGAATCTTTGTTCTCCTCTATTCCAATTATTCTTAGATTTGGTCTTTTCATTGTGTTCTGAATTTCCTGGATGTTTTGAGTTAGGAGTTTTTTTACATTTTGAATTTTCTTTGACAGTTGTGTCAATCTCTTCTACAATATTCTACACCTGGGATTCTTTCTTCTATCTCTTGTATTCTGTTGATAATATAAGTATACTTACATCATCAACAAAATTCTTGACCTCTTTCCTAGGTTTTTCATTTGCAGGTTTGCCTCCATTTGTATTTTCTTTATTGCTTCTACTTCCACATTTAGTGCTTGGAGCACTTTATTCAGTTCCTTCACCTGTTTGATTGTGTGTTTTTCTGCATTTCTTTAAGTGATTTATTTGTTTCCTCTTTAAGGGCTTTTACCTGTATACCTGTGTTTTCTTGTATTTCTTTCAGTGAGTTATTTATATCCTCCATAAAGGCTCTATTATCTTCATGAGATAAGATTTTAGTTCGGCTTCCTGATTTTCCAGGTGTGTTGGTGTATTCAGGGCTTGCTGTGGTGGGAGAACTGGGTTCTGATGATGCCCACATATACTGGCTGCTGTTGCTTATGGTGTTGCACTTACCTCTTGACATGTGGTTATTCCTGGTATTTGCTGGTCTGCATGACTCTGGAGTCTGCCTCTTTTGTCCCTGGGTTGCTTCAGGTATCCTGGTAGGCCTGTGGCCCTGACTGTAGCAGACCTCCTGTGAGGCCTTCCAACTGTGGGGTCTTCAGAAAGGTCGAGAAGCTACTGATCTGTTGCTTTGGCTGCAGCAGATCTCCTGGGAGGCCTTCAAACTGTTGTGTCTTGAGAGGAGCAGTCAAGCTGCTGTCCTGTGTGCATCTGTTCTCCAGGAGAGCCTATAGACTGTGGTTTCTGTTTCCCTCTTTGCAACAAAACTCCAGGGAGCTGCGCCCCCAGGAGGTCTTCAGACTGTGGTGTAGGTAACCCAGTTGCCCTGTGTACAGAGGAACTCCTGGGATGCCGTCAGGCTGTGGTGTCTTCAGAGGAACAAACTGGTGATCAGCTGCTCCTTTCCTGTGTCTCAGGCTGTGGTGGATCAGTTATTTCTCAAAATGAACTTTACAGGTATTTTCTCAAGGACCAAGATTACCATGATTTCTACTATAATACATAAATTATGTTTATCATTGAGCAAAACAAAGTAATTTGGAATCAATATATTTACAATATTCAATTTTTATTCAAATATTCAAATAACTTTTTACTTTTTAGGAATTTTTTGGTTTATTTTGTGGTTCTTTGAAAATGTACTTACTTTCTTTCCTATTACCACCTATTGTACCCCCTAACCTCTTGGCTTGCCTTTGTTCACCCCATCCCACTCTCAAGCTCCTTTTCTTTCCTTATACATTTATTTTCCTCCATTCATGTCACATATACATACATGATCAAGTCAGGTAAACATTCGATATGCAATCCAAATATATACTAAATAGTTAGAAGTTGGCTTATGACTTTATATTTATAAACATGTGTTTATATATGTTATTGATTTATACTTTTTGCAACTTAGCGTCTTACAAAACTTGCTTAATTAAGAAAATTCTCAACTTTTTGTTCATTTGATTCTACTAGATTTTTGTGTATGTTATTATGATCTGCAAATCATAGTCATCATCTTAATGCTGGAGGTTTTCCAATTCATCAATCCCAGGCATATTTACTTACCACCATATCTAAATCAATACTAAATAAGATTCAAGGCTGATGCCCTAATGGCACATCTGATGAATCATTTACCTGGTGGTCCACACCTGCCTACAGTGCTCAGATAGCAGTTAACTCTGCTCTCTGTCTCAGACATCACTACTCTCTGAGGTTCTGGTTAAATTGTAAGTTTAATTAGAGTGCTCTATTTTAAAGTATTTTTTAAATTTTACTTTATGACACAAGAATACAAACAATCATTAAATTGCACTCAATTTGCTATATTACAAGTACAATTTGTTATATTAAGTCCTGTTCTGATGAAGCTATTAATTTACAAATACAAGAGGAAGGTAGACTACTTAATTTCAGTCTTCAAAAAAGGCAGCTTGGTTGGTCCCTCACAAGTCCCTAGTAGTAATGTAAATATGGCAGAGACACTACAAAATTTGATCTAGAAATATATAGCAAAAAATGTATTAAGGTCTGGGGATATGACTTATGGTATGGAAGTAAACTAGGATCTAAGGACTAGGTTTGATCCTCACCATCACAAAACACACACACACACATGTACTAAGAAGGTTGAGGCCAGAGGACCATAAGTTCAAAACTAGCCTGGACTACATAAGACTCTGCCTTAAAACAAACAAAAATCTTTAAAAACAATTTTATTTTTGATCCAACAATTTCTAGACAATGAAGGTGTTAATAATCAGAAGTAAAAATAAAGTATTTATTTAAAAGATTAATTATAATAGAAATTACATCACTGACCATTATCAAGATAGATTTAATAACTATGGGGTATGAATATGAGAAATAAAGAAAAATAAAAATATTATGTTGAAGAATATTTACTGACACCGGCAAGTACACAGAAATGAACTTTAGTCTGTTGTGTTAATTCATGTGACTACCTGTGGGTGGATTCACTATACCTAGAAAATAATATAAAAAAGTTATATCATATACGAATGATGTAAAATAGCCCTAGCACCAAAATTACAAAGTATGTTTATTACTTTTCCTTCATTTTCTCACATTTTCTAATTTTCTGTAATATATTCATATTGTGTATAAAATTAGGAGAAATTGATATACTTTAAACTTCAGGGCATACAAACATATTTATCAATGTCTATAGCTCTACTTCCTTATAATTGCTAAAACTTGGAGAAATCAGGAGGTTTTTTTCTGGACAGTTCACATATAGAAAGGAAATATCGGGTGCTATAAGAAAAGAAAAAAGAAAAAAAAGAAATGACTCGTTAATCCATGAAAAACTATGGGAAACCTTATTGAGGGAAGGAGAGAAGAAAATCTGAAAAGGCTCTATTACCACATAATTCCAGTTGTGGGATGTGTAGAAAAGACAAGACTGCAGAGTCGGTAAGGGTAGGGTGGTAGAGAGGCTTCAAAGTGTGGCAGAGGACTCTCAAGGTAGCGAAACGATTTCTTACCACACCATAATGGCGAGTATGTGTTATTATACATGTTTCAATACCCATAGAATATATGACACCAAGAGTAATTAAATAGGAGCTATGAACTTTGGTAATGACCGGAGAATGTAGATTCTTCGACTGCAACACTTGTATCACTCTGGTGAGACTGTTGATCCTGGCAGGCACTAAGCATATTGGTCTGTGGAGTCAAGGAGGATATGAAAACCAGCTTGTGTTCCAATGATTCTTATTAAAAGAAGCAAGATTGAGGCCAGCCTGGTCTACAAAGTGAGTTTCAGGACAGCCAAGGCTACACAGAGAAACCCTGTCTCAAACAAAACAAAACAAAACAAAACAAACAGAAAAAGAAGCAAGATAGAAGGCAGGATTTGTACTAATTTTACAGCTAGATATTATTATGAAGAATGTTATAAACAGCCTCTAAATCCTTGAAACAACATTGAGTATAAGTAACATATTATCTTCCTGTTCTGTTAAGAATGAAAAACCTGAACACCAGTGTTCATAGTTTTCAAGGACAACCTAGATGCTTTCATGATGGCCTTTCCATGATGTTGCTCTAAAAACATTATCACTGGAAGAAGTACATGTACAGGAAAAGATGTACATGAAGTAATAAAATAGAGCTTAGAGGGAGACATGAAATACAGAACAGCAGCAGCTGGAGAGTTGCCCATTTTCAAGCAATTGTTTTTTTTTTGATCAAACACTGGCCTAATGCAAAAACACAATGAACACATAGGTGGAAAGCAAAATACTGTTTTAACCTAGAATTTTAAAATCTATTTGTCTTTCAGGTGATATGTGTGATTGCTAGAAACTTATAAAAAGAATCTATGTTTTAAATGTACAAGACAGGTGACCCCAAAATTAAAACAGTATATTACCACAAAAGGATGCCTTTCTTTTGCATGCTAATTTGCATTTTCTCCCATAGTTTGTACAGGGATCCTTTTTTTTTTTTTGTCAAGAAAATATTTTGTCTAATAGTCACAGCTGAGTTTAGTTTGCATAAGTGAGCACAGTGGGAATGGCATGGCTTATGAGAATCTGACCCAGAAAATGTGGAAAACTAGTTCCTGCTTTGGAAGCAAGTTCTGTAAGACAGAGGTCTGTACAGAGCTGCTCTGAACTCCCTTTTGTCCTCACAGGCAGGCAGAAATGCCT
Organism: Mus minutoides; assembly: GCA_902729485.2. Classification (NCBI taxonomy): domain Eukaryota; kingdom Metazoa; phylum Chordata; class Mammalia; order Rodentia; family Muridae; genus Mus; species Mus minutoides. The sequence continues at coordinate 1,563,589 of LR749793.1, forward strand.
TACTTCTTTTAACAAGCTTTCTTCAAAAACAGAAGATTAAGATACTACTTACCAGAAAAGTATATTTTAAATACACTTTCACCTAATGTTTATCAGATTTTTAAGAACTCATACTTCAGACAAATGAAGAAGTGCTCATGGTTATAAGCTGTGGAAGAGATGCACACTTCAGTGGGAGGATGAAACATAAGCAATCTCTGCTTATCCTAGGCTGCCTGCTACTGTGACAAGCACCATGACCAAGAGCAACTTAGGAAAGGAAGGGTTTATTTTAGCTTACAACTCTCAGGTCAGAGTCCATCACTCAGGGAAGTCAGAGCAGGAACTCAAGGCAGGAACCTGGAGGCAGGAACCGAAGCAGAGGTCCTGAAAGAACACTGGTTTGCTTTGCATGGCTTCCTAAGCCTGCTTTTTATATTGTACAGACCCACCTGCCCACAGGTAGCCCTGCCCTTCCAGCCAGCAGGGCCCTCCCACATCAATCATTAACCAAGAAAGCACCCACACTTTTGCTTACCAGCTAATCCTACAGAGGTATTTTCTCACCTCCTCTCAGGGGACTTTGTGTGTAAAATTGACAAAACAAAACAAAAACAGAGAACCCCAAACCTTGGTAGACCCCCCCAGACCTTAGGACAACTGACTGTGATGAATTCCTATTCAGTCTGTTAAGTATGCAGCACCATCTGCCAAAACTAAAATAAAGCCTACTCCATCAAAGTCCATATAATTCTGGGAACATTTCTGAACATACTAACCTTGCTTTCTGGTATCTTTGCTTTTTTCTTTAGTTCTGCTCCTGGCTAACTCTTTTTGCTTCCTGAATTGTCAACCAAGAACATTTTTGTGTGTCTGTGCCTTGAGAAAGCCTCATGGCTACACTGGGATGTTTAGCATGATCTGTAGTTTCCTTAAACCCATGTATGAGCAGTCTTTTCTGGTGAATACCCCATAACACAGACCCACTGAATGTCAGATTACAGTTATTCCATGAATTAAATATATCAGGCTCCAAATTAAACAAGGAGAAAATTCACTTAAACAAATGTGATTGAATTAGGCATTTCAAAACCCAGGCAAAAATCACATATTTATTTGATAATTTTTATCATTTTATCAAAACCAATTTTATTTAGAAGCACTTTATTAAGCTAGTTTTAATAAATAGTTGGCTAATAATTTTTAAAACATTTTCATATGCTCAAGAAAGCATGTAAGATGACTTTTGTCTGAAGTTGTTGAATTTAGATATCATTTTTAATACAGTACTACATAACACTTTAATGTTAGAAATGTTTAATTTATTATGTAACTCATTTCTACTAGCCAGAGCTAGTGCATATTTAAATAAAAACCACTTACTAACTACATGACTTTGGACTTTACTCTGCCTCTCATTAACACAAGTGTCAAATGTGAATTGATATAACTTATATATACACACATGTATTCAAAATGGTGCCTGATGCATCATCGCATTAGCTTCAGTGTGGAGTAACAGGGGGTGGGGGGATAAACCACCCCTGAGCTTTGCTTTTACATTTTCTACAGACTCCCTGTCTCCTGAAATAGGATTCCTGCACAGTAATACAATTCATAGACTAGGATATAAAAATTCAAGGAGAAAAATTTCTTCAATCTATCCTTGTAATTTTAGCAGCAGTTTTATGGCTAGATCCACATCCTATGGGCATATGGTTAAGAGACACAATGTAAAAGGTAAAAGATTTATAAGATTTCAAGGGAAACCAGAGTATCAGAGATACAGTGGACAATTGCCGTTTGGGAAAAACATCATCGTTCATCACAAAGATGTAGGGGAATAATTTCTTACAGGGTATTCCTCTTGACTAACCAGGAGATGTTTGTTATTCATACTTCCTCATACCACAAAAGAGGAATAAATCTTTCAAGAAAGTAACCTAGTAATTTGGATTCTGCTTGTAAATTAAATATGATGTGATTTACCAATCTATGCAGATAATGCAATCAGCTACCAAGCATCAGGATATATTTTTGTTGTGTTTGGCAGCAACTGCTAAGTTTTCTAGCTCAGCCAAGAGAGCTGTCTTTGAAAAGAACAAACTGTTCTTCTTGGGCAGTTGGTTTATTCCCACAGAGAAATGGAATATTCACTTTTTATCTTTTAATGTATTTGAGCATTTGGGAGGTGACAAAATAGAAATATATGGAAGCATTGTATTATAGTATATAAATGGGTGTGTGCTGAAAATTCTCGCTCCTGTCTACCTTTTAGCAAAGAAGATTTGTACCTGTTCCCTAAAACATCTCTCTCAAATCCCCACAAACCATTCCTGCCTTGATACTTGTTTGTTGGAGCCTGAGTTTTTAGAATCATGCTCTTGTTGCAAAGGTCTGTATCTTTTGTCAGTGGGTTTTATTTAATTGCAAATGAAACTTTGTGGGATCATCTCCCCAGGTCTCCACCAGAAATGAGTATCTGTGTTTAAGTACTTCAATACAGAGAGATGGAAATCTAAAAAAAAAAAAAAAAAAAGATAAAACAGAATAAAGCAGGAGTTGCTAGAAACTCCTACATAAAACTGCTTCTTACCAGTTTCTAAGCAGAGCTTAGAAATTAACCAAGTTGGAGAAATTGAAGAAGAATTCATGAATGTGACTGAATCTCACAAGCAGAATAATCAAGTCCCCACCCTCCATTGTCTCCATCCAAAGTTTCATGGTAATTTTGAAAACCAGCAGCCTAAAAACATCATACTGTGGAAGAAGATGGCTGAAGGCTCTTCAAACACAATTCCAGAAAACTGTAATTATTTAATATGTCTAGTACCTTGCTAAGCCACACTGGAGAGTCATCTTTATTTTATTAATTTTTTGTTCATTCCATGGCAAAAAAAAAAAAAAATAAATAATTAAATAAATTTTTAAAACCCTTTCTACTAAAAGCATTTGTCAAACACATAGTAGGTAGTACTTGCCGTCCTTGGCTGCCTGCAATGACAGAAAGAACAAGGGTATGGCATGAGAAGTTTAAAATAATCAGGGTTCATAAGATGTCCTAAGGACACTGGGATGCCTCAACAAAACTGCAGAGGGTATAGAAGACCACATATTCGTCATGAACAATTATGCCCATGTATAGGATTCCAAGTTAAAATAACTAACAATAAAGTTCAATGTCTAGGCTTCCTTGGCCACAGTTTCTAATGTATTTAATGGATTCTAATGGATTCAATGACATAACCCAAATAAAGATAGAAATCACTTAACAAAAGCTGAAGACTTATAGATTTCAGTAGAAGAAAAAAAATTAAGAGTTCTCTGAAAAACATTTTTTTAATAAAAAAAAAAAAATATTTAGTAGCCACACATATCAAAAAGAGTGGACTTTAGTAAGGAAAATTGGTGACCAGCTAGCAGTAAGAAGCCTCAAGGAGAGGACGGGCAGGTTTTTTAGTGTGTCAACATTCAGCTCTTAGAAAAATTCAGATTTCAGGGTCAGGTGAGATTAACAGTGTTAAAGGTACCCGTTGCTGATCCTGGTAACTTAAGTTAGATTTCTGGATCCACGCAATAGAGGGAGAGAACCAGTTCCCAAAATTTATCCTTCATACTCTACATGATCAGTGTGGCATGTATGTGAGCCACACATGTTCACACACAAGAAATAAACTAAAATATATAAAAATATATTCAGTTTTTAAGAAAAAGAATGAATCAGACCAGAGAAAAAGAAAGAGAGAGAGACAGAGACAGAGACAGAGACGGAGACAGAGAGACAGAGAGATAGCATGGTGCATACATGGGAATGGGGGAGGGGAATGAGGGCAGAGGGAGGGGGAAGAAAAGGGGCCAGGAGATGGAGAATCCATTGAATCCATGAGTGACCAGACCGTACCTGAAAAAGCCTAGACACCAAACTTCACAGAGAAATAATTTGTGCAAGTTACTTTAGATTCAAGGAAATTTGGTTTATAGAGATAAAGGCATGAGAATGCTATCTTACAAAGTAGATAACTAGTTATGTTTGAAGTTAACTGTGACTGCTCAGAGTGTGAAGAAGACAAAAAGTGAACATAACCCCAAGATCTATCAGACACAAATGTGCACAGGAAGATGGAAATTATGAGAGTATAAACTGAGGCATAGAAAATCACAGATCAAGAAAAACTCACAAAACCTTCGAAGTTTGACTTTTTTTTTGAAATGAATATCTGAAAGACTCTCAAATTAATTAGTCCAAACTATATTATTAAAAATAAAAATGCTCCTTGTAATCTGCTTGGAAAACACCAAAAATAGTGTAAAAATGTATTTTATTTCTAAGTTTGGATTCTTTAAATGTCTATGACATGTGTGAGCTGAGAAGTCTAGTCTGACATTAAGTACACATCTGTGATTTAGGAAAGCAGCCTAGGAGGAAGGTGATGGCTGTGTGTCTGCAGATATAAATGCCAATGAAATTCTGTGTGAGAGATGAAGCTGGAGTGGGACAACCCAAGAGACAAGGAGATGAAACTCCTCTCCAAGGAAATCCAAAATGCCCACAAGAAAAACTAATTTACCAACTCATAAACGATTGGAATTTTATCAAAGCTTACCTAGCCCAAGGCACAGATGATAATGCCAGCTAGAACACAGGCTCTTCTAGCATTCTACTTTAGAGGAGGAAGATAACCATCTGCACAAAAGCAGCCTACTGTACCCATTCTGTCCCACCTAAGTGCAGGGCAGGTTTTCATGAAAGTCATAGTTCAGAGACACAAGCTCAACTTGAGAATGAGAACTACCGAATATATATCCTCATCCTACAGCTTGTTATCTCTTCATCATAGGCATGTATATATATATAGTGCATGTATATATAGTGTGTGACAGGCACTATATATGCCTCAGCAGCTGTCACTCATGGCTGGTGAGCAGGAAGAAAATTATAATGCATAAATACTCAAACAAAAGAACGCATTTTGATGAAACAAAATAAGCTCTAGGGTCAGGCTCACATATCTGAATCACTCTTAGAACGAAGGATTGGGGGGTCTCAAAATCTTCTAGAAAAACAAGCAAGAAATATAGTAATACATCTTTTAAAATCCCAGAATATCCAAGGACCATTAAAATCAGAAGATACAAACTATTCATTATAGCAATATCAAGAGTAGATATTGCAGAGAAACATGAAGAAATCATAAGGAATGTCTTTCCAAATTAATGCTAGGCATAAAAGCAGATTTGGTAAAGAGATTCGGGGAAACCAGAGGACACTGAGCAGGACAAAAGGCAAAAACTGCATCTCAGCGTACTACAGAAAATTTACCAAAAAATTCTGGGGGATGAAACATCTATGGTAGGACAAAATAGGCATAGAATCTACTAGAAACATGAAACAAGGCAGTGAAGTGAAATTCATAAAGTTCTTAAGGAAAACAGCCCATTGACCTCAGTCCACAGATAGTGAAATTGTCCTTCAAACAAGAAAGAAATGAAAACACTCTACCTGATAAAAATCAAGGAACTCTGCTGTCATTAAAGTACTGCCTCACAAAGAAAATGCTAAAATTTATTCCATATGTGTGTGTATCAATGCACATGTGTGCATGTGTGTCCATGAGTGGATGCATGTATATGTGTATGTCCATGAGCATGTCTGTGAATCCATTTGCATGTGTGTATGCATGTATGCATTCATGTATGAGTATATGTGCATGGGAGTACATTAGTGGACATGTGTATGTATGTGTATGTGCATGGACATGTTTTTGAATGTGTTTGCACATGTGTATGTGTGCATGTATCAATGTGTAACACACAAAAAAGCTCTCATTTAGCACCTTTAAAAGATCAAGAAAATAGAATAATATTTGACTGTAGTAATGAAAACAAAGAGAGAAAATAGACAGAAACACCTCAAATCAAAATAGACTGAGATCTCTGCAGACCCTGTGTCACTGCAAGTATTGGTAAGCACACCATATGAATGAACACATTCTCACCATCGTGCTAGCCTGCTTGAAATGTCACCTCATCAAAAAACACAATATGCTGAAACTCACCAAACAAGGAACAGGATCTCTCAATAGACCTATATTTATCAAACATATCAGATTAATAATTAATGACTTCCTGACCGGAAAATGCCAGGCCCAGATGGGGTTCACCAAAAAGTTCTTTTAAACATTTGATAAACAAATTATGAAATACATTGTTAATATTACCTAAAGATAAAAATAGGGTGATACTTTCTGATTTAATCTAGGGTAACCCCAACACTATCCTAATGCCAATGTAATAAGAAAAGAATACTATGTAGCAATATAGTTTTCAACACACTGTCATTACTTTAAGTGTAAGAATCCCTGAAAATGACAAATTAAATCTTATGCTGGTAGAAAGAAATTATACTGCATGATGACTGTGTTTTTTATTTACTAATATAAGAATAATTTGACTTTTAAAAATTAATATGATATATCATATATACAAGCTAAAGAAAGAAAATCTTATCACACTAATAGATGTGGAAAAAGAACTTGATATTATATTCATGGAGTACAGAAAAATGATAGCACAAATATTAGCAAGTTAGAATACAAGGACACTTGCCAACACAGTGGATAGCTTGCTAGTAAGATGGTAGTAAAGGTAAGCACAACTTCTTTCATCTTATTTTCAAAATTGCACTGGTCAACAATGGTAGGAGGCTCAAACAAAAGTTTCTTTATTCACAGATAGCACATTTGTTCATGTAGAACATCTTAAGGAAACAACAACAATAACAACAACAGATCCTAGTTAGTGTTGGATAAAACCATCCCTGAAGACAAAGGGGCAATGGGTTTAGGAAGCCGATCACCAAACCAGATGACCTGTGTTTGATCCTCAGGATCCATATGGTATAAAAAAGAACTAACTCTCACAAGTTGTCCTCTGACCCTTACATGAACATCTTGCTCCATGTACACTTCACCCAATAAAATAAATTAATAATGTAGTGAAAAATAAATTAGGTATCTCTAAATGCAATAGTTCTAACTATATCAAAATATATATTACTTCTCTATCAAGAAGAATATAAAATTCTGATAAAAGCAAAACTGTCTAAATGAATAGAGTAATATTCTACATTTATGGTTAGAAAGTTTCACTACTGTAATAAAAACTCAAGTCTTCCCACCTAGATCTGTAAATTAATTACAACTCCAGTCAAAATGCTGGGAAGTTATCTTACGAATATTAATGAAAACTTACAGTTGGTATGAAGAGGCAAAGAAGCACAGAATAGGTAACATTTAGGAGAAGAATGACAACTTTAGAAGAGTTACCTTACATCAAGATTTATTACAAAGTAAACAACAGTATAGAAAAGGTGCTGATAGTGAAAAGATAAAAAGACTGAACAATGTGATACAATGTACAGAGCAGGAATGATTCCACAGAAATATAACCCAAATCATCCAGTAGAGGTATACTTTGCAACAAAAGGTGCTTGACCATTGTATGCAAGAAGTGACTATAGAACATATAACCTTTTAAATATTAAATCAAAATACAGAGCAGGAAATATCCAAATACCAGGTAACTACTTAAGAAATCATAAATGGCACTGGATTTGAAGATGAACATTAGATACAGTTGTAAAGCACAATCTAGAAAAGAAACAAAAGATAAATTAGACTAAAAAAAAAAAAACTTCCACAAAGATGAGAATGAAAAGGCAAACCACAGATTTAAGCAAAAATATTAACCAAAGCTAAATGTGATTGAAACTGGGCACCACAAGTATACAGAGTGTATAATGTACGAAAACCCTCAGCACAGCTTTTAGTGGGCAAAAAATCTTCAACTAATATCTCATCAAAGAAAGTTCATATTCTACCTGGGAATTACAGATAGAATGGCCAAATGCAGACACTGATAGAGTCAATTCCTGGAGAGGACATGGAACAAGAATGTTCATTCATTTTTCATAGTAGTACAAAATGACATTTTGCAGGACAATCTGGTACTTTTAAAAAATGAACATACTGTTACTATATTTACTATGTCATCCAATAATCAGAGTAGGGAGAATTCACGTTTTTTTTTTGGTATGATTGGTTGGTTGATTTTGGTGTTTTGGATACTAAATCTCACTAAAGTGATTCCTACTTAGTTTTTTTATGAACCCAAAACTTCTCTGTGTAATTGTAAAATTCTATTAAAATGCAAAGGAACTAAAGTGGAATGCTAAAAATATTCATTATAGAAAAAGTAAAGAGCAACGAAAAGTACAAAATATGAAAAACAAGTGGCAAAATAATAGCAATAAGTGGATATTAGCCCAGAAACCTAGAATACCCAAGATACAACTTCCAAAGCACAAGAAATCAAGAAGGAAGACCAACGCATGGATACTTCATTCCTCCCTAGAATAGAGAATAAAATATCCATGGACGGTGTTGCAGAGACAAAGCTTGGAGCTAAGACGAAAGGATGGACCATCCAGAGACTGCCCCACCCAGGGATCAATCCCAAAAACAGCCACCAAACGCAGGCACTATTGCATATGCCAGCAAGATTTTGCTGAAGGGACCATGATATAGCTGTTTCCTGTGAGGCTTTGTCATATACAAAAGTGGATGCTCACAGTCATCTATGGGATAGAACACAGGGTCCCCAATGTAGGAGCTACAGAAAGTACCCAACGAACTGAGGTCTGCAACCCTATAGGTGGAACAACAATATGAATTAACCAGTACCCCAGAGCTCATGTCTCTAGCTGCATATGTAGCAGAAGATGGCCTAGTTGTCCATCATTGGGAAGAGAGGTCCCTTGGTCTAGCAAACTTTATATGCCCCAGTACAGGGGAATGCCAGGGCCAAGAAGTGGGAGTGAGTGGGTAGGGTAGTAGGGTGGGGGGAGGGTATAGGGGACCTTTGGGATAGCATTTGAAATGTAAATGAAGAAAATATCTAATAAAAAGCATCATAGTACAAAAAAAAACAAGTGGCAAAATAATAGCAATAAATTCTTTACTATCAGATATGATATTAACCAAAAGCAGATAATGATTAAACCACACTTAATATGATAGAAGAAAACTATCAAAGTATATACTATATGTATCAAAAGAGACTTTAAATTTAAAGACATAAGTAGGTAAAGAGTAAAAATGTAGATGATGGACTGTATAATTAGTTGTTAAAAATAAGAAAGCAAAAAAATTGAAGAAACTATTTTAAAACAGAAACAATATAGCAAGGCATGTTGGTGCACACTTGTAATCCAGCTCTCAGTAGGCTATAGCAAGAATATTGTGAAAACAGTGCCAAGCTTGGCTACAAATCAAGATAATGTTTAAAAATCAATTGGGACTAAATTTACATTTTAAAATGTTATTACTATAAAAGGTAACATGAAGTTAAAAGAGACTCTCCACTCAAAACCACTAGCAATTATAAATATAGATACACATATCCCCACACTCTCAAAGTACATTAAACAAAAAAGTACACAATTTTAGGCATCTAAATAATACAGGAAGGAGGAGGTGGAGGTAGAGGAAGAGAAGAATAAAAGGAGGAGGAGGAGGAGGAGGAGAAGAAGAAGACGTTCTTTTTGAAAAAATATATAGTCTTTGACATTATATATTCTTTGATGAGCATATTCTACCCCCTGACCCTATCCCACTGACTTCCCTTTTCATACCCTTAACCTTTCCTGTTTATTTTTTCTTTTCCCTAGATAAGTCCTATCTACTTTTATTTAACATACACATACATGATTTTAATAATGGATGTGCTGTTGTGAAAGATCAAGTAGAAAAGATCACCTAGGTGGTGTAAATAATTCTATAAATGAACAAGTATCTTTAATGGACTTCAATAATGGTAGAATATATATTCTTCTATACAGAGTATAAAAACAAGTATCAGTATATTTTAAAATTTGAATTTCAGAAAGAATGTCCTCTGATAATTGAATTGAATTAGAAATCAACCATAAGAGGAAATTTGAAGAGTTAAGCAAATAAAACAAGATGTTTTAAAATACTTTGAGGGGTGGGAGTCTTCCTGTTGTTAGTGTCTTTAAAAAAAAAAGATTTATTTATTATGTATAGTGTTCTGGCTGCACATATGCCTGCAGGCCAGAAGAGGGCACCAGATATCATTATAAATGATTGTGAGACACCATGTGGTTGCTGGGAATTGAACACAGGACCTCTGTAAGAGCAGATAGTGACCTTAACCCCTGAGCTATCTCTAAACCCTGTTTAGCGTCATGCATTTATTCAGTGTTTAAAGTTTTTCATTATAGACATCTTCTATTCCCCTGGTTTGGTTCTGTCAAAAAAATTGAAGCTTTAAGAAATGTGATAGAATTTATAAGTTTCTAATCAGCAAAGAGAACAACTTGGTGAACAGACAACTTTAGAAGAAAATCTTTCACACAGAAGATTAGAATCTAGACTACATGAAGAACTCAAAAGCCTTAAGTTCCAAAATTTCTGAACAACTCACTCAATAAATGGACCAATGTAACTAACAGTTTTCAGAAAATGTGTTCAAAATCCTTAGGCATCCAAAAAATACAAAGTCATACAGCATTAAGATTCAATCTTATTCCCACCAGAATTATTATTGTTAAGAAAATAAATAATGGCAAATTCTGGCATGGAAATATCAATTATTACAGCCCCATAGAAATAAATACGGAAATTCCTCAATAAGCTAAGAGGAGGACTAGCATATGACCCAAATACATCAACTCGAGCTACAAGCCCAGAGCCTATAAATGAACATACTGTAGAGATGTTGTCATCTGTATGTTTATTGCTGCACTGTCCACAGAAGTCAAGTTATGGAAACATCCTAAGTAGTCATCGACAGAAGAACTGATAAAGAAATTGTGCTGTACTTGCCCAGTGGTGCTATATTTAATCATAAAGAATTACATTATAACATTTGCAGAAAAAATAGACACAGCTAAAGATGATGGTGATATCACTTGCTTCTATTTCTCATTTATTTGTGGATCCTAGGCTTTCATAATATATGTAAGATGACAGGGTATAGATTTTGTGCAATCATAATTTTATGAAGAAGCAAGAGTATACATGAAATGGGAATGAATGGGAAAACAGGAGAGGTTAGGAAAGAAAGGAGAGAGAGTAAATGTATCCAAAGTACAGGACAGAGTCATGAGAAATGAAGCCTATCACTATGCATAATAAATATATATCAATAAAAACATGTGTTAAAAAGTACCACAGGGCTTTAAAATTTTAAAATAAAATTGGAATTTAAATGAAAAGTTTTAATGTGGGAAAAGCATATGTTACTGTTGAGATCTGTGATAAATTGTTGGGCGGCCCACACATTGGGTCCCTCACAAAACGGACTAGGTTCCCCGGAAGGCGGACTGGGGCTGGGAGACTAGATGGGAGAGCACTGAAAACATTGCGTCAGTTCTCTGGTCAAAGCACGTCTGTTCTTTACTGAAAAATCTCTCTTGGTTTCTTGAGGGAAAACACTGCCCCCAGTCAGAGAAATGCAGAAGCATTTAGCAGGACAAAGGAAGCCAGCCTAGCTGCAGAGCTAAGCAATAGGTGGCCTGCCTTCAGTGGCATCAAATCTGAACTCTCAGCCTGGAGCCAGCATGGGGGGAGGGGGACCACAATAAATGACCTTTATTCTGATCTTTTCCCCTAGTGATAATGAAGAAGAAACATTTGTATAGGATCTTGGAGTCTTTTTGGCAAGAGATCATCCTCTAATCATCCTCAATCACCTCTATTTTAATTCTGACCCTTACAATAAGTCTCACTTGTAAACATTAAACTTTTTATTCAGTTAATGAAAAAAATATTATGCTAACCCCAGCCCAAAGGAAGTTCCAAATAGTGATGACCTTAGACTTCAGCCACTACCCAAGTGTTTTCCCTAATCCAATAAGAAATGATTCCTCTATCTGAAAATTCTGAACATTTAAACTTAGTGAATGTTTATTCTGTACTGAGAATTACAGTGATAAATGATTTTTGCTTTTGCTCTTAGCCACCTTGTTATCTATTAGATCATGCTAGTCCAACAAACACAAAATCAACTCTGAATACATATAAAAAGCAATAAGTGAAATAATAAAGGCATAAAAATACTTAAGCTGGTGTGAAAGCACATGCCTCTACTCGCAATATTTTGGAAGCAGAAGCAGGCACTCTTTTGTGTGTTTGAGGACTATTCTACAAAGGAAGTTCCAAGCCAGAATGGGCTACATAGTGAAACCCTGTCTCATACACACACACACACACACACACACACACACACACACACACACACACACACACACGCGCGCGCACACGCACATACACACATTCATAAATATATATACATGTGTATATATGTGCTTATGTGTGTGTATATATATATATATATATATATATATATATATATATACACATGTTCACATATGCTTTCACATTCCCATACACATATACATATGAGGAGAGCAATTACATCTAACTTTGCTACTTAGGAATGTTTTCTATAAAGCCATGGTTCCCAAACTCAGGTTCATGTTAGTACTACCTTGGGAGCTTTGAAGAAACTTCATGACCAGATTTTGCCCAAATAAATCATGATACCTCCTGCATCACAACTTTCTAATCTCCCTAGATGAGGTCACTGTGCAGAGAAGCTTAAAAACCATCATTTTGAAAGATCAGGAAGGATATAAAAGAATGGGTAAGCTTTCGGTTCAAAGGGACAGAGAATTAGAGCACTTGCAAGAATCTTCTCATTAATATAACTAATTTATTTTTACTCTCCAAACATCAGGTCAATTATAACATTCTCTGTAAAGCATTTTCTGACTTCCCCAATGATATCAATAAGAATCTTAATAACAGTAATATAAGTTATCACTATTTTATGAACGTTGCTAGATTCCAGATGCCATAACAAGCACTTTAATTGTGTTTCAATATTATCCTCCACAAAGGCACCAGGAAACAAGTAGGAATATAAGTATTTAACTTTACATACGGTGGGGGAAAAAAAAAAACATGTCAAGGTAATTCAATCAAAACATCGTGAATTTGCTTGTAGAATTACAAAATTCATGTTCTGAAACATGACCTACTGATCCTATGCAGCTTCTCACACAGCCCAGGCACACATTAATCATACTGTGGAGCATATTATATTGTAATGCTTTTGTGATTTTTCATTTGCTACTCACTTATTCATCCAATTGATAGGTTTTTCAAATTTATCCTCAATGTGTCTGGTGATAGAACTATGAAGACTGGAAATTAGCAGTGCAGAGGACATATCAACAAATAGCTTGACTGGCCAAATCCTGCTAGCCACTTCTTTGTATTAATAAAGAGTGTTTTGAGCTACAACCATGGCCATTGGTTGATGGGTTTGTTACCTGCAGTGACCTTCATGTTAAAAGATTACTGCAGAGTAGTTATGGCAACAATCTGGCCACAAAGCCTTAACATTTACTGTCTGGCTATTTAGAGCAAGTTTGGCAGCCCATAGACTAGAGCACAAGACAAGTAAATCTAATGACACCCCCCCCCCAATGATATGCATGCTGTGGTACCCACACTGTCGGAATGAAGAGACCAGGTAACCTGCCCCTGTCTCTGTGCATGAAATTCTGCACGCTCTCATCACTGTCCTGAGCACTTCCTTTCTGCAACCCTCCTGTGGCCTTAGAAGAGGGCAGACAAAGGGGAGCCCTACCTGGAACATGGCCTCGTGTCTAGCACTGTACATTGCACTCCCTTTTCCTGATAATTCTAACCAATAGCACTTTCCTGGTGTAGATGGCTCTTGCCTTTGAAGGAGACAAGAGTTAGTATCCTTGAAGTGATAAAGCCCACTCCTGAGCTAGGGGAAAGACAATTAAGTGTTCCCAGACAGCGTTGACTGCTTTGTAAGAACATGCTGACCTCCTATAATGGAATGAGTGACTTTTTCCAAGGTCAAAAAAGGCCCTTCTCCAGCTGCAGGATTCCGCCTCTCTCTCTTTAAACAAATGTTATCAATTTGAAGGACGGCACTCCTTTCCCCCTACTCAATCATGTAATGCCAGGCCTTGAGCGCCCTAGTGTATGTATCTTCATTCAACTTGAACATCGCTTTCCTAACCTGTGCAGCTGGAAGGACTGTGATCCGCACCCACACTTGTATAATAAAAAGTCTCTTTGTTTGGTACATCAGTATCGCAATTTCTGGCGGTCTTCTGGGGTTCCCATGAACTGGGCATAACATTCTGGGACTCTTCTGGGATTCATCAGCAGATCTCCAGAGCCTGTAATTGTGAGAGTCTAGTGCCGGCTGGTGAGTGGTGAGTGTCAGTATTACTGTACTGGCTTGTGTCTTTTCTGTTCTTGATTTTGGCATTGGAAAAGCCTCGAGGTGTTTGGATAAGCGGCAGAGGGGGGCTAGAGCAGACTCACTAGAGAGCCTCCAATGCAGGGACCAGGGAGACATCCCTGGACCGCCTGAGGGTTTGTCTGTTACCTGTGGGGCAGGGGTGAGGGGGTGGCAGGGGAGAAACTTGTGATCCAGGAAGGACTGCTTTCCTCCCTGCCTCGCTTTCACTCTGTGAGGCCAGAGTCTATGAGACCTAGTGTTTGGATATATTTTTGTTTCTAGTCACAAAGTGGCTACTTCGTGTGTGTGTGTGTGGGGGGGGTCTGTTTGCTGTGTCCCTTGTAATGCTTTGTTTCGTGTTATACTGTACTTTGCTATGGGACAGACTGAGTCTCACACCCTCAACATTGTTTTAGCTCATTTTAAGGAAATGAGAACTAGTGTTCACAATCTCTGAGTGGATATAAAGAAAGGGAAAATGTACATGTATACCAGCTCAGAGTGGCCAGCCTTTGGAGTTGAATGGCCGCCAGAGGGGACCTTTCACATCCCGACGGTATTAGCAGTAGATGACAGAGTGTTCCAAAAAGCATGAGGACACCCGGATCAAGCCCCCTATATAGTGGTTTGGAAGGATTTGGTTACTAATTCACGACTGTGGGTTAAATCCTTCCTATTCTCTCCAGCTAATGCTTCTTCATCATGTTGGCCCTGGTGGTGGCAGAATATAAACAGAAAGTCTTCAAACCTCCTGTGCCTCTTTACCCCATTTTATAAGCCACTACATTGGAAGATGTTCTCTTCCAACCTCCTTACATACAAGTTTCAGCTGCACCAGCTTCCCACAGGCACCAGCTTTGGCTGTGGCAGCTCCAGCCCTGCCCGTGCTCCCCCTACCCTCGGAGGAGGTGCCACCAGCCTCAATAGTATCAACTTCAAGAATGGGCAGGCAGGAGGGGAGGTGTAGGGAGGAGCTGCTCAGGGAACGGGAAGCAGGCACTCGATGCCTCCTTAGGCTACAGAGCTGCAGGCAGATTTCACTGTCTTACCCCTAAGGGCAACAGGATCAGCTGACCAACAGGAGAATCAACCTCACCATTATTGGCCCTACACTACTGCTGATTTTTATAATTGGAGGAGAGAGAATGCCAGACACTCTGACTAGGCTAGAGAGCTCCTTGGTCTCTTAGACACTATCTTTATTACCCATCAGCCCACTTGAAATGATTGTCAGCAACTCTTGCAAATCCTCTTTACAACTGAGAAAAAGAAATGCATCATATTGGAGGTCCAAAGAATGTTCCATGTCCTAAGGGCACTCCACCCCAGAACCCTGTTGACATAGACAAAGAATTTCCCCTCAGGAGACAGTTTGGGACTACAATACAGGTAAAGGGTGGGAGCATCACTGAGTCTATCAGCAATCTCTAATGGCAGGTCTCAGGACAGCCACTTATTGACCCAAATTTGTCTAAGGTTTATGATGTCAAGCTAAAGGATGATAAAGGCCAAACAGAGTTTCTCAAGCAGATTTTGGACACTCTCTGCCATTACACACACCTAAATCCTGAGGAGACAGAGAATTCTAAAACAGTAACACTGGCATTTATAAATCAGTCAGCACCAGCCATTAGAAGGAAGATACAGAAGTTAGAAAGACTAAGAAAGAAGTCATTGAGAGATTTAGTGGAGGTTGTGGAGAAGGTATACCATAGTATGAAAAGAAGAAAGATGAAAAGAAGATTAAGACAGAGAAGATAATAAACAAAGATCTAGCCAAAGTCCTTCTTGCCAATAGTATTCCAGATTAGAGAGAAAGGAAGTGCCAACTCAAAATATTGCTGAAGGAAAAAGCCTAGAAAGGTTGCCCAACAATCTTAGGTAAGAATCAGTGCACCTGTTCTAAGTAAGAAGGACACTGGACTAGAGAAAGACAAAGACTAAGACTACAATCACCAAGAGAGAAGAAGATTGAGAGAGTCGGGGCTTGGACTCCCTCTCTGAGCCCAGGGTAACCCTTAGAGTGGAGGGGAAGCCTCTGGAATTCCTGGTGGATACCGGAGTGCAACATTCAGTGTTTGTAAAAGGATGAAAGGCCATTGTCTACTAAGAAGTCCTGGGTCTAAGGGAACAAAGGTGTGAATCAATATATTCATGGACTACCCAAAGAACAGTGGACTTGGGAATGGGATGGGTAACCCATTTGTTCATAGTCATCCCTGAGTACCCCTTCCCCCTACTGGGGAGATATCTCCTAGCTAAAATGAGGGCCCAGATATATTTTAAACCTGGGAAAGTCTGGTTAATAGATCAGAACAATGATCTGATCCAGGTGTTGACACTTGACTTGGCCTCTGAGACTGAGTATAGACTACACAAGTGACCAGCCACCCCCAACAAGATCTCAATCTGTCCCCAGGCATAGACAGAAACTAGAGGTGTGGGCTTGACAAAACATTGACACCCTGTATTTGTATAGATTAAACTGGGGGTGAACTCAGTACAAGTCCACCAATATTCTGTCTCAAGAGCCATGGAAGGGGATCACCTCCTATATCTGAAAACTGCTGGCCTTGAGAGTCCTCAGGCCATATCGATCAGCCTAGGACACTCTACTATTGACTATGAAGAAGCCAAAGTCCAATGACTATTGTCCCATCCAAGACTTAAGGGAAGTTAACCACAGAGTAATAGACATACACCTCATGGAGCCGCCTTATACATTTGGAGCTCATTGCCACCAGAAATGGTATTCTGGTCTTGACCTAAAAGATACTATTTTCAGCTTACTCTTGGCTCCCAAAAGCAAGGAATATTTTCCCTTTGAATGGTGAAAGACTCACAAACTGAGGACTCCCCCACGTTCTGACTCACAGAGACGACACCCCAAATCACTCACGAGAAACGGTCTTGATGCAAACAGCAAGAGGATTTTTATTTCAAGAGCTCTTGGGCCCAAAGTCCAGCAGAGGACCTTAGTGCCCCGAGTAGCTGGGAGAGGGGTTATTTAAGGGAAGAAACTGCAAAGAAAGGGGAAGCTGAGTAATCGATTTATAGCTTGTCTCTGGCGGAGGTATCTTTGGTAAACATTCCACAGGGGATGGGAAAATTGAATAAGCAAAATATAGCTCATTTATGGCGGAGGGGTCATAAGCTATCTTTTGGTAAACACTCTTGGAGCCTTAGACGGGGAGTCAGGTGCCTGGTTGGGTCACTCATATCGCTTTTCAGGCTGTCAGGTAGGAGAACAAAGGGCTTCCTGCTGGCTTTATTTCTAGGGATCTGGGAAGCAGGACTGGGAATCTTTGGGGTCTTCACATTTCAGGCCTGGGAAATGCTTTAAGTTGGGATCTCACAATGGCATGATTCTAAAAGAGTGATTAATAGACAACCCACCTGTCTCAAAGTTACAAGAATTCATCCACTATTTTTGATGAAGCTTTATGTGAGAACTTGGGTGTGTACAGGGACAATAACCCAGACATAACCCTTCTTCAGTATGTAAATGAGCTGTTACTTGTAGCAGAAACCAAAAGGGTTGCAAGAAGGGGATCCAGAGTGTCTTACAGGCTCTGGGGAACACGGGATCTCAGACATCTGCCAAAAAAGCACAGCTCTGAAAGACTAAAGTAACCTATCTCAGTTATATTCTAAAAGAGGGTCAGCAATGGCTTTTTACGGTAAAAAAGTGACTGTCCTCAACATCCCCACCCCTCAGAGCCCAAGACAGGCAAGAGAGTTCTTGCGGTCCACGGGCTTTTGCAGACTATGGATTCCAGGCTTTGCTGAAATAATCAAAATTTTATATGAAGCCACTAAGGAAACCAAAGACTTTGTTTGGACTTAGGATCACCAAAGGGTCTTTGAGAGAGTAAAACAGGTTCTGCTGTCAGCTCCTGCTTAGGGGCTACCAGATATTACTAAGCCATTTTACCTGTATGTTGATAAACATTAAAAAAAAATAGCCAAAGAGGTCCTGACTCAAACTTTGAGGCCATGAAAACATCCAATGGCTTATTTGTACAAGAATTATACCCAGTGGCAACAGGATGGCCACCTTGCTTATGTATGTATGTATCATTTCATCTACTACATTACTGGTTAAAGATACAGATAAATTAACTTTGGGACAGAATTTAGCCTTAATTATGTAACTACTGGCCATGCAATTGAAGGGGTACTCAAACAGCCACCTGACTGGTGGCTCAGTAATGCCCACATGACTCATTATCAGACTTTACTAATTAACCCTGACCTAGTTACCTTCCAGGCCTGTTTCCTTAAATCCTCTGCCACTTCTCCTGAACCTTGATTTAGACCATCCGCTCCACTGATAAAGCGAAATCTTGGCACAGATACAAAGCACCAGACCTGACTTAAAGGACTCCCCTCTGCCAGGGGCACAGTGGGCTTGGTTTACAGATGAAAGCAGTTTCATTCTTAAGAGTCAGAGGAAGGCAGGATCAGCAGTAACCACAGAAATGGAGGTAGTCTGAGCTCTGTCTCTTCCCTGAGTCACTTCAGCTCAAAGAGCTGAACTGATAGCACTGACCCAGGCCCTCACCACAGAAGAAGTACTGGCTGTTAACATTTACACAGACAACAAATATGCATTTGCTACTGCTCATGTACATGGAGTCATTTACCAAGAGAGAGGGCTCCTAGCTGCAGAGGAAAAAACTATCAAACTCAAACATGAAATCCTACAGCTACTCAAACATCCCTGGTTGCCAAAGAAGGTGGCAATCATACACTGTCCAGGCCATCAGAAAGAAATCATGCCAGTGGCTAGAGGTAACAATCGAGCTGACAAAGCTGCTAAGAAGGTAGCCATAGAAGGACAGAAACATTTCCAATGAAGATCGAGACTACAAAAGTAGTAGCTAAGAAGTTGCTAGAGGTTATCTCACCCAGGTATAGATTCCCTATATGATAAGGGTCAGACAATGGACCAACATTTGTGTCCAAGGTAAGTCAAGATGTAACAAGATTGACTGGGGCAGATTGAAAATTACATTGTACATACTGACACCAAAGTTCAAAATGGGTAAAAAAGATAAACAAAACATTAAAAGAGACCTTAATTAAATTGATCGTAGAGACTGGTGGAGACTGGGTGATGCAATGCTCCTTCCCTTCGCCCTGTATCGGGTGAGGAACTCTCCTTACTGGATGGGATTAACCCCCTTTGAGATTAAATATGGTGTCCCTGCCCACATTGTACCTAACCTTCAATTGACAATTATTACAAAATTAAAAGATAATAAATTAATAACTAAGGTCAGAGCAACCCAGTGGGCTCACAAGTATGTTTGACCTAAATTGTGTGCCCTCTATGAAGCAGGTCCAACTCCAGAACCACACAAGTTTCAACCAAGAGACTGGGTCTACATGCAGAGATTTCGCTGGACATGCTAGAACCCAGATGGAAAGGACCTTTGATTCCCCGCTTCCCAGAGGAAGAAGGCCAGATTCCACAATTGCAGAAATGGAAAGTTCAAAACAGCATCAATCCTCTCAAGTTAAAACTAACCTGGTCTTGAGCCTACTGTTTTTTGTTAACTGTATGTACTATAGCTCCTATCCCACATAAGTCTTTTGACCTATCCTGAGACTGGCTATCATGTCCAAATAGCCTGTATGAAGAAACCACTTGGGACACCCTGGCTTCCAGATTTGGCCTTTGATTTGTGCTGGCTGGCTCATAACTCATGGCCTGACACTTAACAGACACTTAGCAGAGATTCTTACCCCAAGTGTAAATGAGGCGTTTTATATATGCCATGGGGTGGGGAAAGAGCTGCCACAGGTGGGGTCCTGAACAGTTCTACTGTGCTGCTTGGGAACATGAAACACCAGTCACAGGGTACTGGGAGTGGAGGTGTCAAAGAAGACCTTATCACAGTTGCCTAGCAGGAGGACAGCTCTTAGGTTCACTGCCAAAGGGAGACAAGCTAAAGGATGGGAAGCTGGGAAATCATGTGGCCGCCAGCTTCACATTGTCATAGGCAGCAATCCTAGATTGATTTTTATGTTAGACTCTTGATAAGGCCAATTGTAAATCCACTGCCAATAGCTGAAAGACCAAATCAGACTTTGACAAACCCTAAACCTGTGTTAACACCATCTGCCAGACTAGTGACTACTTTATTCCCAGTCACTCAATTGCAGGGATCTTCAGTTTCAGAACTTTTTCTGAAACGCATAGAACCAGTAGACCCACTCCAGTCAATGATGTTAAAGACCTTCCAAATTCTGTCTCCCAGCCAGAACTTACCACCTCTTGTTGGTTATGTTATAAGGCTAGACGCCCTTTAATGAAAACATTAGGTTAATAGCCAGATATAATGTGTCTAAAAGAGATACTACATATAGAGGGTCACAGGAAGGTCCAGCTTTAACCTTGCAGACCATATCAGGGCAAGGTACTTGCCTGGGGAAAGTCCCTCTGTTGCAACAGCACCTCTGCAATCAAAGCAATCCCACCATTCTTTCCAAATAAATTATTCCCCCAGAACAACCATGGTGGTCTTGTTCAATGGGACTAACCCCAGGTGTGCATGGAGAGGTCCTTAACCTCTACCTTCAAAGAGTTCTGTATCCTAGTCCAGTTAGTACCCTGTATAACCCACTATTCAGAAAAGACAGTGCTGAGAACTCTGGTGGGACATGTTGAAAGAGACCTCATGAGACAGAAAAGGGAACCCATCTCCTTAACCTTAGCTGTAATCCTAGGGACAGGACTAGCTAGAGCAGGCACTGTGATGGCTACACTGACTTTACAGAAAAAGAATTACAATAACTTAAAGACTGACATAGATAAAGATATCCAACACCTAGAAAAATCCATCTTACACTTTTAGCATAACACAGACTCCTTGGAAGAGGTAGCACTACAAAATGGGCAGGGAGTAGACTTAGTGTTTCTACAACTAAGAGGGTTATGAGTCACTTTGTGTGAGGAGTATTGTTTCTATGTCAACTATTCTGAAGTTATTAGAAAATCATTAGCCAAAGTCAGAGAGAGTATAGATAGATGCCAAAGGGAACAGGAAAGTTCCAAGAGTTGGTACCACTCGCTGTTCGATTCCTCGCCCTGGTTAGCAACTCTCATCTTCACTCTCATCATTTTATGACTCCTCAATTTTGGGCCATACATTATCAATAAGCTTTGTCACTATATGAAACAGAAGCTGGCTCATAACTCATGGCCTGACACTTAACAGACACTTAGCAGAGATGATAATGAGGTCACAGTATTAACAAATTAGCACAGACAACCCAGCTTTCAGAAAGCCCAAGACTGGCCTCTAAAGTTACCAGCAGAGGGAGGAGAGAAGAGACACAGGTAACCTGCTTCACTTCTGGGAATTAAATCCTGCACTCTCTGTCCCTATTCTGAGCCAGAATGGCCAGTACTCCCTTTCCCCAACCCACCTGTGACCTTTGAAGAGGGCAGACAAAGGGGAGCCCAACCTGGCCTCTGTGTCTGGCACTTAACATTGCACTCCCTTTTTGTAATAATTCTAACCAATATCACTTTTCCAGTGTAGATGGCTGTAAGGATGCAAGAGTTAGTATCCCTAATTGATAAAGCCCACTCTTGAGCTATGAGAAAGAGACTATCAACTGCTCCCAGACAGCTATGATTACTTTGTAACAACATGCTGGCCACCTATATTGGAATGAGTTACTTCTTCCCAGGTCAAAAAGGTCCTTCTCCAACTGTGGGAATCTGCCTTTCTGTCTGAACAGATGTTATCAGCTTTGAAGGACGGCACTCCTTTCCCCCTACCCAGTCATGTAATGCCAGGGGCTTGAGCCCCAGTATATATATATATATATATATATATATATATATATATATATATATATATATATATAATCCCTAGAGTCAAGTGTCACTCTCCTAACCTGTGGAGTAAGAAGGACTATGGTCTCGGTCCACACTCATATAATAAAAACTCTCTTTGTTTATTGCATCAGTATCACAACTTCTGGTGGACTCCTGGGGTTCCTGAAAACTCGGCCTAACAGGAACATTAGAAAAATATATATGAGCAGGATGTAGGGCCACTAGTTCCTACAGGTTGGAACCTGTAACTGTTGGAAACCTTGGTATAGTTACCTAGATAAAGAGGAGCAACCACATCAGTAAGATCATGTGCATAGAAAGAGAGGTAAGTGATTTATTTAAATAGTAGAACGGATATGTTTATGCGATACTAAATAATTCTATATACCTCATGAAAATCTAGTTTGATTTTATTTTTATCATTTTATTGGAGAGAGATATATGGGCAGGGTCTTGGTATATAGTCCAGCTTGGTCTTGAAGTAATGATAGTCCTATCTCAAAGTACTGGAATCATACACATGCATCACCATGCTCAGCCAACAGATTTCCTGACTCTCATTCAACCATCTAGAGATACACATGGCAAATCGCACTTCTAGAAAACAGCAGTTCTGGAGTGTTATTACACAGTAAAGTAACTACTGTTAACAATTATAAATTGTATATTTTGAAAAAGCTGATAAGTTCTTACAATTTTCACCATAAGAAAAAAACTAAATAAATGATAGGATATGGATATTTATCTCTATTTAAATATTATTTATGCATGCATTATGAAAATATTACATCACTTCATTAATGTGTTTATGTTGCTATGTAACAATTAAAAAGAATCTAAATTTAAAGAAACACTAAGCTGGGCAGTGGTGACGCACGCCTTTAATCCCAGCACTTGGGAGGCAGAGGCAGGTGGATTTCTGAGTTCGAAGCCAGCCTGGTCTACAGAGTGAGTTCCAGACAGCCAAGAGACAGAGAAACCCTGTCTCGAAAAAAAAAAAAAGAAAGAAAGAAACACTAAATAGTCAGTTATTTGTTAACTAAAATGACTAGTTCCTTGTAAAAGAAGAATGAAAATGCTTTCAGGTTGTCCTTTGTAGATATGGAATTGATTGACCTATAGGAATTTTATCTTCTTCAACCCACACAATACACAGCCGAGTTTGGGAAGCTAGCACCGGTGCAAATTTGTAATTCTAGCACTCAGCAGCCCAGGCGGGACACTCTTGAGTTCAGTGTCAGTCTTGATAACTTGGGGAGAACCCATCTCAAAAACAATAGCAGCAGCAGCAGCAGCAGCAGCAGCAGCAGCAGCAGCAACAACAACAACAACAACAAGAGAAATGTTGCAGGATATTTGATCACATTTGATCAGATTGTGAACTGGTAAAACCTTGTGGTGTGTCTCAGTCCTAGGGTATGTCTTTAGCCCAAGAGCTTTTAGTTTATTGTGAAGTACTTGTGGTATGGCTCAGCCCTTGTACATTCCTTTAATCCCAGATCTAAATAAAGTCTAGGTTAAGAGTCGGAGCTGGCAACCAGCTGACAGAGAGTGAACGTAAGTAAACAGAAAGGAGGGACCTTAAGCTGGAAGGTACTTAGGACAATGTGAAGGAGAAGAAGACAGAGCTTTTTCCTTCTAGGATGCTGGTGGAGTAGGAAGATGAGCTGGGTGCTTTCTCAGCCTCTCTGAGCAAGAAGGCTTTCACCATAGCACCTGGCTCCTAAATCTTCACGTGCTAAAATCGAACAGCTGGGATTTTTGTTTTTTAAAACAACAGAGAAATGACCACTATTATATTAATATGGAAAGCTATCATTATTTCCATTTTCTGTGAAGTAGATGCAATAGACTGTACCTGGAAAATTCATGGGCAGCTCAAAAGGCTTCAGAGACTCAGAACCTTCAATAGCGCCCTCACAAATTTCAGCCATCATCTTCTTAATTTTGAGACCGGTGATTTTAATCACTTCTCCTGTTGACAAACAGCATTCATTGCCAAACATCTCATAAACAGACCCTGAGAAGAAAGAAAATAAACCTTAAAAAAAAAAGGTTCAACAGTGAAGAACAAAACAGATGTGCAAGGCCTCACATAAATTGTTCTTACTCAGTTCCTCCCTTAGCTAAACAGAAATTTAACCTGACTATCAAAAATGTACCATGCACAAGGAAACACATCCCTTCTCTGCCAGAATATTTGGTACATTTTACCAGGTCACAGAATTAGCCTGTATAAGTCAGCAGCAATTATAGCCTTGTTTGAATATGTATTGCAAACAAGGCTATAATGGAATCCAAGACCCAAAGACAGTAGTGTGTATACCAGGACTTCATACTAACAGCTTCCTATTTATTTTTCAGATTTTGTTCTTGTCATGAACATGAATTTAAGTCTTCTTGCCCATTTTTATCTGCTGCTCTTGACAAGCTGGAGACAATACTCAATACCTTTATGGCAATAGGTGGCAGACCAACCCAGCAAAACAGAAAAGAATCACTTCGGTTCAGGATTTTAGCCTCCTTGACAAACCTTTCATCACAGATGCTAATGTTAAGGCTTTTGTTCATTTATTTTCTTTCTGTGTCTCCCAATACATGGAGAACAGGCAGGGAAACAATCAAACTATGAGCTCCAAACAGATGAGTGGCTATAGTTCTGGACAGTCGGCTCTAGTCTAAACAGATCTCATGGCACATTTTCTGAAATATAATTGTGTCACAAATGAATGGTAACTCATAACTGGTATAAAGAACATTACACAACTGCAGGCAAATGAATAGGATAGCAATTTGTCCCTTCCTCCATGGTGGCTCAAAGCTTCTTGACCACACTGAATGTAAGGTTAGGAGGACAAAATGCTAGCTTTGTCTGCTTTTTGAATTGTTCTCTTTTGAAAAATAAATTCTCTATTTCCCTTTCTTCTTTAGTGTCTGGTCTGGTATATGGTAAGATATTCTAACCTTTTCACAGCATTCATGGTTTTTGTAAATATTTCTAAAGCTGGAATTTCACCCATTTCAAAATGCTCTGATCATGTCTGTGTCTCAACAGGTATCACAATCAAAGATATCTGAAGGGACTCGATATGCATAGGGACATTTACACAGAGGCATGGCCACCACTAGGAAACCAAAGAAAAAACTGTCCATCACACAAAGAGAGACAGAGACAGAGACAAAAACAGAGACTATGGTGAGTAGTGACTTTCCTGGTTACAAACAAAATGGTAGTCACACATTAAAGAGCAATTTGCTGTGTTAGCATTTGTATGGTGTTCTTATCCTAATATGACCAAAAGAGGCTAGAGGACAGGGGAGCTGCTAACAGCGTAGGTGGAGTTGAGCCTCCCAAGCAGAAGTCCAACCTGTAAACACTACCACCCTGTGCCGAGAACATCCATCCTGAAGATTAGCTTGTCTGGTCCTTGACCGTTTTGTATCTGAGCCACAGCCCTCTTTTGATTTCTTATACCTTTCTCTTAACTACTTATGTTTCTGTACCTTCATTAACCTTACTACATGGAGTTACAAGTTTCAAGTACTTTATGAAATAAACTGAAATATAAGATAAATAATTTTTTTAAAACATGGCAATATTTTGTCAGTCACCTCAGAACACATATTTGCTATGATAAATCACATACTAACATTTTATACCACTATTATATCATTCGGTGTTTAGCTTTTTATGAGTTTAGATTTATTATCCTCAACTCAAGTTTAAGGTCCACTGGGACAAATATATTACATTATATTTTTGTATGATTACAACACACCCTTTTCACTCAGTCAGTAAACTGAGTATGTTAGGCCTTATGATTGCTAGTATGTATCAGGAATCATATATATAGACTTTATCCACAGGAGCGTGGTCCTGCAGAGTGAATGGATAGATAGACCATTTCAAAAGAACAGGAAGAAAGCGTAGTATATAAAATGCAGAGTGTTGGGAAGTCCCAGAGGCAATTTGTTTCCAAAGGAAAAAGATAAGGAGAAGGACTGCAAAAGGAAACTATGGCCAATGTGGGCTTCAAAGGATGAGTCACGTGATGCAAAGATAGACAGAGGGAACAGCATTGGGAGGGTACAGAGATAGAAAAAGAAACTTCTGGAAACTTTCAGCAGTTTATTAGGCCTAACCTGGAAAATTAGAGAGGGGAGTGATTTGCTTTTGTTTTTAAGAAGGGATAGATGGCGAGCGTCGAAATCATACAATTTTTTTTTAAATTAACTTTACACTGAACAAAACATTGATGTGAAGTAACTTTAAAGTTGGGGAATCTCCGTTTCCAGTTATCAGGGCCTGGGAACAAATATCAATTTAATAAGAGGTCATTTGTACTCTAGACATTAACTATCCATACTCTAGTCCACCGTATCACCCGGGAGCTTGTTAGAATCTTGGCTAGACTTGCTGAATCAGAGTCTGCCTTTTTAACAAGATCCCCAGATGATTAATAAGCACATTAAGGTTTGTAAAGCATTGGTCTGGGCTGCAAGTAAACAACTGAAATAGCCTCTGTTTGGGGATCACTGCAAAAGAAGTCCGAGAAGAATGTGCCACCCTCCCACAGAAAACTGTGTCGCTGAGTTGGAGAGGGGGAGCAAAAGGAATTGCAACATATGTTAAGGAAAGATTTTTCTTTCTCCTGTGAAATAGGATATAATATAGTTGAACACCTTTTAGCTTGAACTTAATTTCAGTACAATGAGTGTCTATTCTTCAATATGATTTATAGCCAACTGACTGGCTGGGAATGCCATCTTCTTTCAAAGGTTCAAAGGGATGCAAAATTCAAAAGATAAATTTGTGCAAAATTGTATATCCATCTGTAGGAGCAAGAAGCCAGGGAATTGTATGACAACAAAATTATGAGTTTTAGTCACTGCATGAAAAGCTTCTAGTCTCTCTTTAAGCATCTCTCTCTCTAGTTAATAATAAAAGGATATTCAGTTCTTTTATTAACATTATGCAAATGCTAAGATGGAAAACTTTTCTTTAACATGTGTTTGTTTCTATCAAAATAGGAAAGTCACTATTCACTTCTCTCTCTCTCTCTCTCTCTCTTTCTTTCTCTCTCTCTCTCCATCCCTCCCTCCCTACTTTCCTCCCTCACTTTTTCTCAATAGAAAATGTCTTGTGTAGTCCAGGCTGCTCTTCAACTCATGTTGCAGCCCAAGAATTCCACAGACTTATGACTTTTCTGCTTCTAGCTTCCCAGGTGCCTGGATTACATCTTGTGCTACCATATCCAGCTTACATGGTATTAGAGATTCACCCAATGGCTTTGGGCTTGTGAGACAAACACTCTACCAGCCACACAGCATGCTCACCTGTGCTCAGGGGTCATTAAAATTAAGAAATTATGTCAGTGACAGGTAACAAGGGCATGTAGCTACTTGTAGATCCCTGAAACAGGCAAGTTTCCCATATTTTGTGTTACCAATATAACACCTCCTAAAATAAGTTTTCCTGAGTTTTAATACAATGATGAATTTTAAAAATAGGCAACTTTCATATTCTCAGAATAAACATGTATGTGTGATTGCTTTTTAGACTTTTACTGAGATGTGTGTCTGAAATATGTTTGCTTATATATAGACATACATATTCAAGTAGTTTTTATTCAATTTTAACCAGGATACATGTATTTTGAGTATGCAAGTCTCGAATCTATTAAATCTTTACAGACTGATACTTTCCAAGTCAGAGCATATGTATTCAGGATAATGCCAAACATCAGAGAAAACTGGAACAAAGCGGCCTGTTTTCAGTGATCAAACATTGCCCCTGAAGGCTGTAATGAAAGAGCCATGTGCCTTTGAAATCACCTTTTCTGTAATTCTACTTTGCTCAATAAAGAGGACACATTAATATCCTTTTATGAGCTCATTCCTTGCTTGACAATCCATATAAGCAATGCTATGATCACATAGGAATAGCCGAAACAATTGGTTCAGTAGACTTTTTTTTTTCCTTCCTTTTTTCCTCAAAGTTAAAAAAATGTGTGGCAGTCAGGAAAGAGAAAGTTCCATTGTTTGGAGGTTTTCTTATCTGTGCTCAAATACACTATGCTACGGACTATGTCATGTCCTTCATTCCTTTACCTCTTCATAGACATGTCTAAGTTCAATCAACCCTAAATATTCAGCTAACACTCATCCTCAAAGCTTTCTAACATCCAACCTAAAGAAATGTTCATTTCTTCCTGTGCTCTAATACTACTTTGTACACATTACCTGATAGACCTTGAGGGACTGTCATCATAGTCTGATTTGGTTCATAATTGTTTTCTTTTATTGACATAATGTACATTTGGGGATTTATTATGATTTCCCAGTAAGCCAGCAACATATTAATTAAATATACAAACTCTCCCACTGTTCTACCCATACAGCTAATATATAGTTTTGTCCCATTACTAGATCTATAGTGAATGTTTTTATTACCAATCTTTACTATAAATAAGTTGTTGGAAATGCATCAATGTCTTTTTATATGAGCATGTTCTAGTCAAGAGTCTGTGTGAGTTGTACTTTTTATCGGTATATTTACTGTCAAAATGATAAGCACACGTCAGATTGTCTGGCTGCCTTCTGAATACTAGAAAGAATGTACTGGGCAGGTAGTTCTTCGATGTGATTTCTATTTATAGTTTTCTATATTAGGTACAAGGGGTTGGGCATATAGCTTTATACATCTTAGATAATCATTCAATAGCAGGGCTTCATTGCCATCTTCTTTTTCACTTTTTATTTTGATACAAGGTCTCACAAAATTGCCTAAGCTGGTCTAAAACATGCCTCCTCAGCCTCTTGAACCACTGGAAATACAAGTATGTACCACCAGGCATGGTTGTTACTTTCCTTTATATTTGGCAGCTCTATATGCTGGGCTTTACAGTGGCAATCATATGAAGATTTGTTACAGATGGGGATAAGTCAGGAAGTCTTACTTTTAAAATATAGTTGCTAGCAGTTGCCTATGGTATATAAGTTAGTATGTGACAATGTCTACAGAGCCACACCAAGAGTCATATCTTTGCTTCTTGTAAATATGTTGGTGATTCTCTGCTCAGGCATAGTATATATTATCATCAGAAAATAGCCTGTCCATAAAGGAAGCCTTTAAATGTGAAATTATTATATTAGAATCTTATCCCTAAACATGGTGGTTGATAAAACATTAAAGATACTATCAGAGAGAGCTGCTCAGCTTTTCTATATAGTTCACCACTGGAATGAAGCTGAAAGGAACCAGAACTAGAGTAGACATTTGCATGATTTTTTTATGACTTCTATAAAAAGATGTTCCTACCCACTGTAAGACCAAGACAAATTCTTCTCCACCATCTAAAGAATATACCTAAAAGTAGAATATACCTAATACTAGATGAACATGCTGTTCAAACTCAATGTTAGGATCACTGGGCACATGGATTAGCAAGCCTGTTGCTTAACTAACAGTAGGGTAAGACCCTGATTGTTAGTGAGAACTGATCTTTCAGGTTCCTGCTTTGCTCATCCCAACATGTCAGTCAAAAGAGTAGTAAAATTAACTATGGCTATACTCAAAGAAATCTGAGGAAGATCTCTATGGATGTGAAGAAGATGGGCTTCTTCTCATTAATTAGGAGTTAAAATATTATCTAAGAAGTCAAGCCTAAAAATGAGAGAATGCAAGACATTGCAGTGTATGTAGGTAAGGCTTTGAAAATCTGTATTTGGGGCTAGGTGTGGTGGATTTACTCTCAGTTCTCAAGAGGCTGAGAGGCCAGTCTGTTCTATATAGTGTCAAAAGCCATCTAAGAAAGGCTGAAGCATACAAGTGAATTTTCTGGACATGGCCTACCATTTTGCATGGACTATGATGGGTGAGTTCTGAGTTGCAGGGTCCTTAGAAACTTTATCCCAGAATTGCTTCGTTCAGCTGATATGCCTTTAATGCCACTATTACATAGACTAATTATTCCAGGGCATTTAGCCTGCTCTATTGGGCAGATCTTCTCATGAAGATCTTCTACATGAAGATGTACTCTCATGTAGTAATGTTGTATAGACAAATGGGTGATTTCATAATTCCTGATAATGATTTTATAGAATTCCTAAATTTATACAGGTAATTTCATGCCCCCTATATAATAAAAGCTGTAAACACAGCTTTGTACATCTTCCTGTGTCATGGGCTAATTGCACTAGGGAAAGAAAGCAGATTTGAAACAAATTTATAATCAAGGAAAACATTGCTTCTAGGTTAGGTTTGAGACCATTATCTGGTAACTACAGATCATAAACTGGAAATGGTCAATTTATTTTAGGTACAAGGACAGAAAATAAAATATTGACTAGTTTATCTATGCAAAACTTCAAAACTAATAAGACGTAATGTAAATGATTTGTCTTCTGAAAAAAACTAGGCTACCTTGTGACATAAAAGTTATTGCTTTAAACTGATGAAGAACTTAAGGGGAGCATAGTAACAAATAATGTTTAGTGAGATACTAGTCTTAATGGAAAGACATGTAAACAATTCTCTTGTAACTCTCTAAACTTTATTGATAATGACAAGAATTATTGCTTTAAACTTATATGAACCTATGGAATGTAAAAATGCTTAGAAAACCATGTGACTAATTATCCCGAGAAACTATAAAAGCTAAGAACCACAATAAAATGATGGTGTGACTTTCTTCAACTTTATCCAGTATGTGTGCCTCTTTTTTTTCTTTTTCCTTTTCTTTTCTTTTTTTTTTTTTAAAGATTTATTTTATTTATTATATGTAAGTACACTGTAGCTGTCTTCAGGCATTCCAGAAGAGGGCACCAGATCTCATTAAGGATGGTTGTGAGCCACCATGTGGATGCTGGGATTTGAACTTATCACCTTCGGAAGAGCAGTCGGGTGCTCTTACCCGCTGAGCCATCTCACCAGCCCTCCTTTTCTTTTCTTTTCTCTCTGATTCATCAAGAGTTAACGAACTCCAAGCCTCTTGCCTGGTCATCAATGGACCCTTGATCTAGAGAAAAAAGATCCCAAGTGTAGAGATGAACTAGTTAAACTGTTTTATGCTTCTGTCAGGTCACACTTCCAGCCACCTGCAAGAGCCCTCTGGATTCACAAATGAAAGACACACACATGCAGGATTAATTTTGATATGACTTGGAATGTTTATGGCTCAGCATTTCTAATTCTCCCCTTGACTAGCGTACATTTCCCTCCAGTATTCCTGGCTTAACACCTTCCAAACTCTATATTTCATGTCTGCTACCCCATTACCTTCTGGGGAGCCTCTCCCTGTAGGTCTGCATTCCCTTTCCACCTATATTGCTGGATGGTTTCTCTCTTGCAGCTCTTAAGTCTGATCCTCCTCCCTCTGAGTCATGTATCATTGCCCGGCCAATGGCTGTATGACAGTTCTTTTTTATCAATTGAAGCCAGCTGGGGGCAGGGATCCTCAGGTAAGGAAGCATGGCTATAAGCAGGAGTTACTTGCCAGTTAATTGTTTTGGGTCACAGAATAGCAAGAGAACGTTAAATTTCCAGAGGCCATCAGCTTCTGGCCCCCAGAACAGTAAGAGAAAGTTATAAGACCAGAGATCATCAGCCTTTGGTCTTCATCCTTTGTTGTGTCACTTCTCAGTACCTTTGAAGGGCAGGAAAGGTCCCTGGTAACATAACAAGTTCCAGGCCAGCCAATGCTACATACTGATACTATATTTCCAATAAAATATCAAAAGGTCCTTATGAATTGGAAAGAACAGAAACAAAGGAGAGAGAAAGACAGAGAGAGACAGAGACAGAGAGATAGAGACAGAGACAGAGAGGGAGGAAAAAAGGAAATTAAAATATGTGTCTCTGACTATTTATTCTGCTCTTGGGACCCTTTCTTCCAAGTGGGTTGCCTTGTTTTGCCTCCATAAGAGGGATTTTACCTTGTCTTGTATCTTGCTTTGCCCTGTTTTGGTGTTGCCTCTTATAGACCTGCTCTTTTCTGAAGGGAATTATACAGGGAGTGGATCTTGGGGAGAGGGAAGTTGGGGATGGGAGCTGGGAGGAGACAACAAAGGGGAGAATGTGGTTGGAATATATTAGATGAGAAAAATCTATTTTGAATAAAAGAGAGAGAGAAGAGCTGTACATTACAACTACTCTGAGTGATAAAAATTCAATCATAAAGATTTTACTCTTGAAGAGAAATAATTCAGTGTCTTAAATGGCAAAGCCTATTAGTTTAACCTAGTTTTTAATATTGTACTATAATGTTCTGCACATACTCATTATTACTGATGTAATCTTTAGGATCTTTGTGTCAATGATTGCCAGAGCAAAAGGATGGGGTAAGGGGCTGGTATCCTTGTATGAAATGAATATTTCTCCTATGTAGCCCCAAAGCCTTTTCTAGTCTATGATAATGGGACAGACACATAGTTCCTCATCTCCTCATACTATTGTTGATCAAATATCCCTACATTTTATACAAATGTCAAGCAACAGAATGACATGAAAAATAATAATAAAATGTCTTAGGAGTTGGCTCATTGTTTTGTTTTTTTTTTTAGTAAGGATTTGGTATCAAATGCATGTTTTTACTTTCAAAAGCCTGTCTATGTTTTATAACTTAGAAATTAAGTAAAGCAACTATATACCTAAAGTTGTAAAGCTGTTCTTTACCTCTTACTTAATGAATATGAATATAATGGTTGTGCTGATTATCCAGGGCCTCAGGTGCACTATAAAAAGCTTTATATAAGCAAAGCTTTACCATGTTATAGATTTCTCTAAAGTTATTATCATTAATAAAGTACTTAATTACCTATTACACTTGAATTATTGTATAGAAATCAAGAGTAAAGTTTTAAAAAGTTTTTAGCAGCATTTTGAAGGCCAGTTTCATTGTGCTAAATAATAAAAATTAGTATTTTGTGTGTTTTTTCTTAATTTTTATATCATTCATTTTACTTGTAAACCTTTCAAAATATCAGTGTAGTGATATACTACTATATTATACTAGAATAACAAAATAAATAGGATCATCACTATACAGAAGCATTTAATGAGTATTAAACAGAAACATATGACCACAGCCAAACAGATGCAGAGGTAGTCTCAAGTGGTTCAAGGGTAAACAAAAAAGTCTCATACACATAGAGTTTATCAGTATTGTTAAACTTAACTATTTTACTCTATTGATGGTACCAGCACTTGGGTACACATTCTAATCAATTTGACAGTAACAGTTCTAACTGTAAACTGTTACAGTAAAATTCTGATTCCTACATTATTCTCTTCTGAGTTGCACTGGACAAGTGCTTGGGCACAGTGGACCTGGGATGCTATAGTTACTGAAGCTACCTAGCCATGAGCATGTTAAATCCCTAGATGAATTTTGTGAGTTTTACATAAAGAGCTTAGCCTTGGCCAGTATTCTCTATGAGCAAGATGACAAATATCTGTAGTATATTCTATCAGTTTTGAACGCATTTCCAATGAACTCAGAAATGACTTAATAATCATCTTCTACATAAAGTTCCTGGGGACCCTCCGTCATTTAAAGCTGGCTTACAAGGATAATTTATCTCCAGACACTCTTGTTCTCTGACCTAAGCGGCTTCCTTTAACCCCTTTTGAATGTTATTTACTTCTAAAGATTTTAATCCTTGAGCTAATTTGTTAGCAATTTCTTTATCAGAAGAAAGACAGCAAAGGAGTATAGTCATCCATACTTCATTTATTCAAGGGAAGCTGTCTACGCTAAGGCATAAACATCTACTTTTATAATGATCACAAACTTATATCGCCTAAAGCTATAGAATGAAATTGAACCTAAAAAATCTGTTGAATCTTTCCATCTCTTGTGTGAGCCTGGAACTCAGATACAACCTCATGTTATGGACTACCATGACTGACTACACAGCAGCTCTCATGCGTGATTGTTGGAACTATCTCTGGATATGTTCTGAAAAATTCCATTTGTTTTAAAGATTTAAACAGGTATTAATTAAAGATGACTTGTTAATTTTCACTGCTAAAACATTTTTCATTTTATTAAGAATCACTTATGTTTCTACAGGATAAACACACAAAATCTTTTAGCCCTTAGGATTATATAGAAAACAATGATGTTATCTCTTCAGTGTAGAGACTTTGAAACCTTTAAAAAAGACAATCATCCATTGTCTAGTCTCAAAAGGAAAGTTGTCAAACCCATTGGAGATTGTTCAGTTTAGTGGCTCTGAATGGCACTG
The DNA here is from genome assembly GCA_902729485.2 of Mus minutoides. NCBI lineage: Eukaryota > Metazoa > Chordata > Mammalia > Rodentia > Muridae > Mus > Mus minutoides. Next base: position 1,598,045 of record LR749793.1, read on the forward strand.
TGTCTTTTATAAATATGAAGGCTCTCTTTGAGTTGTACAATATGGTGGCATCTTGCATTTCAGAAATATGTGTGCCTAAGTATTGAGAAAGGAATTTCAAAAGACATGTTAAGAATAACTGACCATCTCAAGTCAGCCATAGTTTTCTTTGCAAGCTGAGATGGTTACCTTTCATTGTCAACTTGGAGAATTTGGAATGGTTTAGGAGACACACTTCTTGGTATATTTTTGAGGGCATTTTCAGAAATACGTACCTGAGAAGGGAAGACTCTCCATGAATGCATGGAGCACTATCAAGTGAGGTTGGTCCCAGGGGAATTTGTTTTTATAGTGAGAAAGCTAACTGGGCACCCAAAGTCACCACTGCTGCCTTGCCTCCCATGTATTCTGAAATAAAGCTTTCCTCCCTAACACTGCCTTTGGACGGGTGGCAAGGAAAAATGTAACTAATATATCAACAAACAGCAAAATTCCGACGGTAAAAAAACAGTAGAATAACTGAAAACCACCTAGTAAGTTAGGAATTCAATATCTCATCAAATGCTTCTTCTACTTCAAGGGTTCTCAACCTGTGGGCCATAACCCTGTTGGTGATGGATTAACCCTTTTCACAGGGGTTGTATTTCAGATATCCTGCATATCAGACAGTTACATTATGACTCACAACAGTAGCAAAATTAGTTATGTAGGAGCAATGAAAATAATTTTATGGTTGTGGGTTCACCACAACGTGAGAAACTGAATTAAAAGGTCACAGCACTAGGAAGGTTGACTGCTCTACAGATATTCTACTGTTGATGCATGAGGATTATACACTCAGGAAAAGTAAGAAAAGTTTTTGTCATTCTTTGGTTGTGAAACTCAAATTTTTTGAATGTTAGAAAATAATAATCATGAAAATATTGTTTTTAAAGAAAAAATAGTTTTTTTAAATAAAAAAGAATATTTTTTACAATTATCAAAATCTTTATATGTGAACATAAGAATAAAAACTGTATGATTACTCCATGGTATGGTTTAGTCCAAGAGGAATGCAATAAAGGGATTTCTTACAATACTAAAAAGAACATTGGAAAACAATTTCTCAATTACAATGAGAAAGAAAAACAAATACAATGTACCAGTTTTTACTTTCAAAGTCAGTTCTTTGTATCGCATCAGGAAAAACAAAAACAAAACAATGGTTTGGAGATCAAAGTTTTTGCATTACAAGGTATTTCTTATGTGAGAAGTAAAACCTAGGCCATGAAGAAGAAAGACATAGAATTTATCTTTCCCTGATGAATTGGGAAGAGAACAAAAGAGTCTGCTCTCTCTGAGCTTGTGGCTCAGTGCTGAGAGTAAGACCAGCTACAACCTCAATGCTGAGCTGGCTTTAGTATCTCACTCACTCTGTCATCTAGTTAAACTTCTCCAGGCACACATTTTATGTGTATGTTAGAGTGATGTTTTTAACTTCATGAAAACTATTGCTTTATCGATCTAATACTAGTTATGGAATGTTTGGGTTTGGTTTTCAAAAGGACTTGTCATTCACAACAGACTCCCAGAAAGGCAAAGATAAGAAACACTTGTTACCTTTACTTAGAAATGTATAGCCTTGAAAAACTTGGTAGATACTGTAAATTTTATTGGTCTTTTCCATTCTTTTTAAAATTTGATTTACCTTCTTATATTTTCTGATTCACTGAAGTTTGTTTGTTTGTTTTGTTTTAACCCAAAGAAGAGATGATTAAAGCCCTAATATGCCCACAATATAATCAACATGAAGTAAAGTGTGATGATGCACACCCGTGATTCCAGATGAGGAAGACAAACCTGACTGAGATAGAGAACATGAACTTGTTTTAAGAAACAAACAAAGTAATACACACACACACACACATACACACGCACATGTACATGTGTATATGGAATGGATATACTGTATATGTGTATATGTGTTTATAAGTATATGTATATACAGAGATATATATGTAATTTTATTAGATACAATATTCATTATGAGTTACCTACTTAGATTTTTTATAGTTCCATTTTATAAATATGTTTCAGTGATTAAATCTAAAATAAACCAAGTGGCATGATTACTTAATAATTAATTTCTGTATTACAAATCTAATTTTCTTGTAAGATTTTTTTTTATCAGATCAAATTTAAAACAAGTAGAATTGCTCTATCTTTGGAAGAATGATAACTCTTTTTAAACTTGATGTTGAAATTTGTTAGAAATTTAAAATGCATTTTTGTGAGACAAAGTCCCACTATTCTGTCCAGGTTACCTTTGAAGTTATAGTGTTTTGTTGTTGTTGTTGTTGTTGTTGTTGTTGTTGTTGTTTTGATTTGTTTGTTTGCTATAACTTCAACTGTAGCTGGAATTAAGGGCTAGGCTGCAATACCTGGCTGAAAAACATACATCAAAATTTTAAATCATATACTAGATGTTAAATTGTCCTTTTGAGAACTCTCTCCATATTCTATCAAAATTTTTTTAACAATCAGGAAAACTTGATACCTAATTGAGCAGATAGGAAGAATATGGAGGAATTGTCAATATTTACTTATTAAAGTTTCTATCAAGGAAGAGCAAATACCTTCTAATTCTGAATATAAAGACCAATATGATAGATAGATGATAGATAGATAGATAGATAGATAGATAGATAGATAGATAGATAGATAGAAAGAAACAAAAACAAAGAATCTATTTTCTAAAAAAAAAAAAAAAATACCTTAACATGGTTGAAAGCTGGAAATGGAAGGCACACAAATATACTAGGAAAAAGTTAAAGTGGAAAACAGAGGGAAACATTAATATTAGGAAGGGGGAAGGTTCTTGACGCAGGAGAAGGAAGAAGCAAAAAAGATAAATAACACTAAAGAAAATTTAAAAGGCCATAGGAAAATGGATTATTTAATAATCGTACTTAAGGGGCTGGTGAGATGGCTCAGCGGGTAAGAGCACCCGACTGCTCTTCCGAAGGTGATAAGTTCAAATCCCAGCATCCACATGGTGGCTCACAACCATCCGTAACGAGATCAGGCGCCCTCTTCTGGAGCGTCTGAAGACAGCTACAGTGTACTTACATATAATAAATAAAATAAATCTTTAAAAAAAAAAAAAAAAAANGAAATGCTTGGTTTAGAGGAACTTTAATCCAGCAACATGGCTGTTCCAGCAAGGAATCACATACAAAGACCTAGGTCTATGTGATATGGCTGGAATGCAGACAAGCCCTTAATTACGGTATAATCTGGCTGTAATATAGACACACCATTAGTAGACACCTTTAATCTTTAATGAAGATATGGTTCATTTTAGAGGGAAGCACCAATGTTTGAAAATGATGTCTAATGGAGGGGCAGACAATATGACAAATCAGGGAAAGATTTCACAGACTGCGTCACTGATAAGTTATGCCCAACTCATATGAGAACAGCACAGGAAAGAGGCTACTTGCAGAGGGAAGTTGGTTTGGCAGTTTTACTGGGACAGTTTTATAGAGACAGGTTACAGAGAGAAAAAGATAGACACAGGTAAAGACAGAATGAGCAAGAGAATGAGAAGGAGCCAGAAGATTAAAATGTATTCCTGAAGTTAGCAGGAGGCCAGGCAGAGCAATTCAGTCAGAAGCGGAGAGAGGCCAGACTGAATCAGTCAGCTTGGAAGATTAGACTGTGTAGAGGCAAGAAGCTTCCAGGCTTAGGCCTTGGAATAGTTAGAGCAGAGAAGGATATGCTTTGGGTTTGGTCCAAGTCATGTATCTGTACACCTTGAGTACAGCTCTCATCTCATCACTACATCAGAAAAACTAAAATCAATTATAGCTTGGGAAGAATTAGATGTGGCTATGTTGGAGGAAGTGTGTCACTAAGAATGGGTTTTGAGTTTTTAACAGCTTACACTAAGTCCAGTCTTTCTCTGTCTGTCTCTCAGTCTGTTTCTGTCTGTCTCCTTCTCTGCCTGAGTCTCAGGATGTAAAGGTCTAGTTACTGTTCTAACACCATACCCGTTTGCCTCCTTCCATAATGATCATGGACCAACCTCATGAAAGTATGGTCTGTCACACACACACAAATGCTCAGAATAGTTGTAGCAATTTTTTTCCATGCCTGCCAGCTGTTTTATATTGCTGCTGTAACATGGCTGCCAGTCTCTTACACAGAGAAGTGACTTGGCTTATACTGACAATATACCCTGTTTTGTTCTGTGTATTCTGAATGTTCTGTGTGTTCTGAATATTCTGAGGTTTCTGGCGTTCTGAATTTTATAAGGTTTGATAATCTTAAAAAATTCCACAAAGCTTTCTGTAGGACCCATGAAATCAAAGGTCAACATGAAATGTCATGTTTAAAATGAGCTGAGTCAGAGCTAACCACTGGGTAGCCCTTCATGTACCTACATATTACCTCACTGTGTGTGTGTGTGTATGTGTGTGTGTGTGTGTGTGTGTGTGTGTGTGTGTGTGTGTGTGACACTGAAGAATGCTACTAATAAGCCAAAAAGTTTGATTCTAATATTCATACTCTGTTATCTCAATATTCTGAAATTATCCTGTTCACCACCCACACACCATACACCACTACACTTACCTTTCTCAGCACCAATAAGCTTAAAGGTTAGCTGATAACACTTTGCCTACTAAACCAATTGCTTCCCTCCTTTCCCCTTTAAACTTTTAAACCTGACTTTTCCTATAAAAATTTCCTATAAAAATTCTACTCTGACAGCATACTAGTACCTCAACTAGGTTTCCAAGTCCTTTTTTGCAGTCCTCCAGTATTATGGTGTTCATTCCATTAACTATTCTGGCTTAACTGAGATTGGTGTAAGTATGGTTTGTGTGGCAAGTTTCTGAACCCCAACACAACCTCCTAAATCTGTAAGCAAGTCCCAGTTAAAGGCTTTCTTTTCTAAGAGGCACCTTGGTATTGGTACTTCTTCACAGTAATACAGCAATAACTAAAACATCCATATAGTTGTAAAACCTATAAATCGCAAGATATTCCCTATGGAGCAACAGTGGTACCTTAACCTTGGAGGTAACCACTAGCTCTCTTGTTGCATGTAATACCCACTTAACTGGAAGGAATTCATGTATAAATGCTAAATACAATGCCTAAATTCATGCTATAAATATAGCTTACTACCTGTGACTGGAGAGGTCAGACTCTAGTGGAGAATCTACTATTGCTATTTTCCTAAGCTAATATAATTTCTAACTATATTACAAATTCTTATCATTATATCCACGATAAGTTAGGACCTCAATCTTTATCAGACATCCTTCATCATGTAGCAGATGAGAGCTATTACAGATATCGACACCTGTTCAAAATACAGAACATAAGTGACTGTGGTATGCCTAGCCTTAGGTGGTACATCTACATTACAATTTTTATACTTAATGCTCAGAGACATTAAGAGGAAGAAGAACATTTGTAAGAGCCAGAGTAAAAGGATACCTGCTTATAGTGTATTCTATAAATGACAGGGAAGCTGCACTTATTAAATCTGAACAATGTGGTTGCTTAAACAATACCTGCATAGTGATGGCACTGATGAGCAGACCATCATTGATATGGAAAGTTTCACAGACCTAAGACCTAGATGAAGACCTACAGAGAATCAATGACCGCTGAGAGAGGGAGAATCAATCTTCTCTAGGAAATAGCTCCTTGATAGGTTATCCCATTCCAAATGGTCATCCCTAAACATGCACCCAGGCACAACACTAAATGACTCTGTCAGTGTTAAAGCTCTGAGAGGAAAGGTTTCCCAGTACAAGTGGTGCAGTTCTGAAGGGGAAGGTATTCTGGCAGTAGGGAGCTAAGGAATACCACATAGTCATGCTGCACAACAAACATCACGTAAGATATTTATTGGGAAAGACACAGAGGATGGCTGCCTCTGCTTGAGCAAGAAGCATCAAAGAACTGAGCAGGATGCAGGCTTTATGTAGGATTTCTTGTGGATGGAGCTTTCCAAAGTAGCCTGTATTGATGGGATTCTGTGGCCCAATTTGGGGGCAAACTCAGGGATTAGTGAATTCTGTCACCTAATTTGGGGATTTTTTTCTGCAGGGCAGAGTTGGCTGCCTGTACTTTGAGAGGCTTATCTTCAGGAGGTTGTATAGGTGTGTTTGAGGGTCACAGAATGTGAAAATTTAAAAACAAAATAACAAAACTAGAATACATTGATACCAAATAGAAAGAGTTTTAGCTGCAACTAATTTTTTTTCTTTTGCCTTTGATTTGTTTGTTAGTATCCAAGGGTGTGGGTAGAGGAGAAGAAAGTAGTTTTCTGTGGATAGAAAGTGAGCTATGATCACTGCTTTCTGATAATTTCTTTCGTCTTCCAGGAAAAAAAATAGCTGAATAAACACTGTCATTCTTGATAAGACTCTGAGCCAATAAGTGATTTGATTGTAGTGTTTAGCCAAGCAATTTTTTTGTCCTAATACCTATGGGATAGAAAATGATGGATAGGAGCACTGATGACCAAACCTACTCTATGACTGTTTATTCAACTGATAAAAACAAATCAAAAAGAACAGCTCCTTAAACACTAACTTTTTATTGTATGTTTATTAATTTTGTCTTGTGTATATGTATGTATGTATGTATGTATGTATGTATGTATGTATACTGGACATAAATATTCCATGTTGACCATGTGAGTATAATTTTGGGGGGTTGGTTCCTTTTTCGATCCTTGACATCAATCAAGTCAAGTGGCACATGTTTTTACAAACTAAACAATCTTGCTGGACCCAAATAAGAAAATCTATTATACTCTCTTAGGTAACAAATCAGTAGTAAGAAGTAGTATATGTTTATGTGGCATCTTTATAAAACCAACTCTTTCTTATTTGCTGTCTTGTCTCTTCTCCATCTTACATATTCTAAAATGACCCCAAAGTTCCCATTACAACATCTACATTTAAGCCAGAAGAAATAAACAAGGAAGAAGTTAAATATTTCTTTTATTTCAACAGCAAGCAGAGACACTTCACGCATTGAATACCCTTACCACTCAATGTCCAGCATTCAATGAAGTGATGACAATTAACCTTTAAGAGAAGAGTGTAATAGTGCCTTTATCTGAAAGTGCTGTGGAAAGGGAGGTATAGGTAGAGGGCAGAAGACAGTTGGGCAGCCAAAAATGCAGAAATGTATTTAAGTATTTCATTATGTAAATTAAACCACACTGCATCTATAAAAATTTAAATTGCCATATGGAAAGACAGATGTGTAATTTATTTAAAATACTAAAGACAGGAAGTCCACTGCTAAATGTAAGAGTGCAGAATGAGCTTTTAGAATTGATGACCATACCCGCTGAGGAAAAATAACAGAGAAACAGGGACACAGAGACAAACCAAAAGGGACTTTCTTCATTCTGTCTTGAGCTTAAGTAGAATAATTTCATAGGTAAGAATGTCTTCTCATGGGGTTGTGGGTTTCATAGGAATTGTGTTCAGTATGTATAAGGATGGGGGTTTAATCCCTTATACAAAAAGGAAGGAAAGAAGATAGAAGAGGGAAGGAAAGAGGAAATAAGGACCGGCAGGGTGCCTACTCTCAGCCAGGTTCAAATCTAGAACCTCCATTTGGGCATTCCCAAACAACTTGGGTTGTTTGTTGCCAGCCTAGAGGTTTCTCTCCACAAACTCTTGGTTGAAGACAACACCTATGCGTTTATTGATCTCAGGTGAATTTTTCACCTGTTAAATGCAGTTAGTGTCTTGGTTTTCTTTACATTATATGAGAAAAAAATAGCATTATAACAAATACCTGTTTTGAGAGTCAAATGATAACTGTAATGCATAGAACTAATTCAAGAGTTATTTGGGGTTTAGTAAATATTATTAATCATTCTTGTTTGTTTCATATATTAATGAAAGTGAGTAATCTGGCATAGGATCAAACTGTTGTAGTGGCTGTGACTTTCTTAGGCAAGATGAACATTGTTAAATCAGTGATAAAAATGCTACAATTTAGAGAAGCACAAAGGTTAGGTATAGAGTAAGAGACTAGAGGAGAAATAAAGAGCTCCATAAAAGGGGAGAAAAAAATCTAAGGATAAACAAGGGATGGGGATTCAAGCTAGAATAGGACAGAAGAAAAATATGGTGAAAAACCAGCTAACACTGAGGGCCATTGGAATGGGACCGTGATTTAGTAGACACTTCTTAATATATGCATATTCAAAGGCAATCTAAATGATATCCCCAAATAAGAGCAGAGACTGAGCCCCAGATGGAAATTTCTTGTCAACAAATGAAACTTCCAGTATGGTAAAATGAGTTTTTTATCTAATTGAGTTGCTGTCCAAAGGAGTGTTATGGGAATCTCCAAACAACTTGGGCTGTTACCAAGGTTGCTTTCCACAAACTGTCAGCTGAAGACAGTACCTACACAACTCATTGAGAACACAGACCATTTGAGCTGGTGCCATCCTAGAACCTTCGCCCCCTAGGGGCTAGTAGATTCTTAGTAGAGGATGCTACTTTGCACGCTACCAAAGGAAAGTGTTAAACTCAACTCTGCTACAAACCTTTGAGTCTATAACAGTGTCCTACCTGCAAGGTATGCTAGTGCAATGGTGGCACAAAGATGGAGGGAGCAACCAATCAAAACATGATTTGATTTAAGGCTCACTCCATGAGCGGAGGCCCATAAACAACACTGCTTCAGTGACCAAGAACCTGAGATTAGCTAGCTCAGAGACGTATGGTAAAACAAAATACTACTGTTCTACTAAAGAAATGTAACAACAAAATGACTCCCAATGATATTCTGCTATACTCATAGATCAGTATCTTGCTCAGTCATCATCAGAGAAGCTTCTTTTTGCAGTAGATGGGAATAAATACTGCATCCTATAACTAGATAGTATGAACAGAGTGAGAAACCTTGGAACACTCAGCCCTAAACGGAATGTCTTCATCCCTCCCCCTCTGAGTGGGTCCTGGATGACCACTAGATTTGGTTAATCCACTGTCGTCAGACACTGCTTTGTCATTTCATTTAGGGAACCAAACAAGTACTCCTATTGTATGTGTTTCTATTCATGTGCAGGGTGAGTAGCTCCAGTCCCCGGCCAATGGAGAAGGTACACTGCTGCCCCTCATATGGAAATGGACTGAGAAGTAACAAGGCAAAGCATAAATCTTTCAAGTATTCATGAAGAACCTGTACTCAGGGTAGAAAGATAAGGAGGAGGGAACAGAGGAGGATGGAACGGTAAGTGAATCCAACTGAAAATGCAGCAAAATGTCATATGGAAACCTCCTGATTTGTAAGTCAGTTACATTTAAAATATACTTTTTAAACTTGGAGTACCCTTCCTGAATGGAAATGGTGTTCACAGAACCCATGAGTTATCAAATAAAAATCTCAGGGCAAGAGGCGAATTTTTGGTCAAGGATCTGAAGGTCCTAGAGGTCTCCCAAACAGACTGAGATACTACCATTGCTCTTTCCTGCCCACAAGAACTACATGGTGAGACACTGTCAGTAATGGCACACACAGGTCCAGGACATAGAGAAATCAGGCTGGACCTGAACTTCATACTTCTATCTTATTGGCTGGCTTTCACAGGGCCCAGAGAACCTAGGGAATTTCCTGGGTGAGAAAATTTGTCGTCAATCTTATCTAGACATGAATCTTATGAGCTAAGTAACCATCTGCCAAGCATGATGCACTCATGGGTATAATGGTGCTGTGACTATTATGGGACAACCAATCACTTTTTATTGTCTCTGATGCCCCTTTCACTGGAAAGAATTCATGACTCAGCCTGTCAACCTAGTCAAAAGCCCATGACTAGGCAGTTAATAGGCCTTAGATGGAACCTAGGACTGCTGGTTTGGTAAATGCACATGGTGCCATAATTCTTTTTCAATATTTGTGCTTATACACATACATTATTGCTGCTCTCCACTTTGGTCAGAGAAGCCTCTCTTAGCATTTGTCAGGTGTTAGTCCAGAAACTTATGTGACTATTGCGTTCCAGACATATAAATCTTATATTTGCTACAAAAATCTTATAAAAATGTTTCTGCCTCTGAAAAGATAGACATACATTACATTTTACTATCTCAGATATTCTAGATCTGAAGCCAAAAAAGCTAACAACCTAGAAATGCCAAATGGGTACAAGTAAAATATGTTCAAACTTTGCATGCTTATATAATCTAGAAATGCCAAATGGGTACAGTTGAAATATGCTTATACAATCTTGAAATGCCAAATGGATACAATTGGAATATGTTCAAGTTTCATGTGCTTATACAACCTTAATCCTCAGTATACTGAGTTAGAAAACCTTGAGTATAAGTACACCCTTAGTTATGTATTAATAAAATGTTGGGGGGGCTGATCTTGGCAACATAACAATACCTATCTCTAAACAAAACAAAACCCTTATTAAAAGCCTGTTGGCTCTAGCTGAAAGATCAGGAAGCAACATGTATACAATGGCCGTACTATTGCAGCCAACTGTCACAGAAAACTGGCTGTGCTTCATACATCAACAAAGAGGAGTAGATATGCTGGGTACCTTCTCTTTCAAGGACCTGCACACAGTCTCACTCCTGAGGTTTGCTCAGATTGTATCAGAAAGAGTGGAGTTCAGCACCGGGACTTCCATCTTACTGAGGCACTACTAATTTCCCCTAGCCTGTGTGAAAAACCACAATGAGATCTTGGGCTCTCATTCCCACCATAAAGCATTCGACTGTTCCTTCTCCCTCCACTGGGGTAATGTCTGGTGAAAAAGCAGGAATTTCGTCAGCAATGAAAGCATCTATGTACCAAACAGTGCAAGTACAGGCTTTCATATACCAAAAATACTGTACTCTTAAGATACGAGGGTAGTGTTTGTGAAGTACCAGGGTTCCCCATCTGTTATCTCTCCCTAATGTGCCCCAGGAGGCTTGCTCCAACTATAATAGTACCAAAATTTTCCAAAAAAAAAAGTCTTGGAAAAGATATGCCAAGCAAACATTTATCAAAGAAGGTAGAAATTGATATATGTTAAAGTAAAATTTGAAGAAGAAATATTTAATGCAGACAAAGGGAGAAAAAGAACAATCTGGTAAGTGAGTCGGTTTACTAAGGAGATATGATGGTGCCCGGAATGTACTTACCAAACCACAGAGGCCAAAAACTCCCTGTGATAACTGAGAGGAGAAAACAGAAGTCATGGCTGCACCTGGAAACTATATCATCCCCTCTCAACAACCGATCAAAGTGCTAGATAGGCTATCACTTGAATCACAGAGGGACTCAGCAACACTGTCAACTACAGAATCCAGTGTCCACAGAAATAACCCTCTGCCAAATGACAGAAAAATGCAGTGTTCAGCCACTCACAAAACCACAGTGGAATATACTGTGTTTTATGAAAAAGGCTTAGGTGTGGGATTAGTGAAGAGATGGCTCATGAGGTAGGATCATTGGTTGCTTTTCCAGAAGATCAGGGTCCGTGACTCCAATTCAAGGGATCTGATGCTCTTTTCTGGACTCCACTGGCACAGTACATGTAAGTGGTGAACAGGCATACAGATAGACAAAACACCCATAAAATACAATAAAATAAACTTACAATTTAAAAAGACTCATCAAACTTGGGTCAGAATAGTCTATGACCACAAAATATTAAACTGAAAAACAAAAAGATAACAGGAAATTCCCTTTACACTTAAAAACCACACAGCATACAGCCAAGTAATGTACTGAAATCAATGCCAATGGAGATAGCACACGTCAAACCTTGTGCAACACAATTGAGTTAAAAGAGAGGAGGCTTTAGCATTGGTGACTTATCTTAGAAGTACAAGGCCTCAGATCAGTGAGCCCCTAGCTTAAGAACATTTCAAAATAAACAATAGAAAAAAAAATCACTGAAGCAAATAAAAGATAGAAAATTGCACCGAAAAGAGGAAGAAGAGCCCATCACAGAAGAGGAGAATGAAATGAGACAGTGTTATCATAACTATAAATGAACAAAGTTTATATACAACTGACTTACACAATTCCACCATTTAGGTAAGGTGAATCAATTCTTCCAACACCTTTATGTACCTACCTTGCTCAATATGAGATAGATGATTTGGTCAGTCTTATTCCTATTAAAAATTCCTCCTGTTAGCATTCCTCCTAGGCCCCGACCAAGAGTTATCCTTGCAACATTCAAATAGTCCAGGCTTACTATAAAGGGGAATGTTTGGCCTCTCTTCGCTCTCTGACCCTTTCCTCTGACTCTCTTCTCTCTCTGACACATTTCTTCCTCACCCTCCTACTCCCCCTCCTCCTCCCTCTCTCCACTCTGCTCCTTCTCTCTTTCTCTGCCTCTACTCCCAACTCTGCTTCCCATGCCACAAAATAAGGTCTATTCTATACTATACCATTCTTATGCCTGGTACCTCAGTTGGGAAGGATGTCTTAGCATGGGTCCATTGAGGTACCCCCTTCACCATACCATACTGCACTCTACAAAACATATCCTTGGCTTTACAAAACACATCACGCCCAATGGAAGTAAAGTGGAGAATGATAGAAGATACCCTGACACAGATATCTAGCCTTCACCTATGCATGCACTGGAATATGTGACTCCCAAAATACATATGCCACCCTCCCACCCAGGATTATCTGATATCCACTGACAGTCACGAATGATGTTCTAACTAAAATGTTTAAGGTTGGAAAGAACCCATCAGAAGTAGATTTGTAAGGCTGGTTATGATGTAACATTTTTATGAGAAATCTTTTACAAGAGTCATCTCCTTTCAGAGTGGCAAGAGACATCAGGAGCAAATGAGGTGCATTGCAGGGTGATACGGGCATATGCAAGAACCTACTGACAAAAAGCAGAAAACTAAATACAAAGAAATGTGTAGGTTGGTGCTTTAGGATACTAACAAAGCAGCAGGTTCTAAGTTTCATTGGGAAGGAAGGATCAGGAAAGAGGCAACAAACACACCTGCAATGTATGCCTCAGAGAAAATGGCCATCTTTCAGAAGATCATTCTATCTAGCTCTGCAGGCAGGATACATTAGAATCAGAAGAGGGATTATTTTTTAATATAAAGTCTTGGGCTGTCCTCCAATATTCACACAGTCTAAAAGCATAGTATGTAGGTGTACATCCCATAAGTTTATCAATTTATTCATCAACACTTTCAGACATGAGGTAGAACACCACTTGGCCACACTCAGCTCTCTCAACTTTCTTACCCTCCACCCAGATCAACCAACTGAAACCCCTCTCCGAACCAGGATTCTAAAATTTCAAGACCACTCAGGTTCTGTGCCCAAAGTCCTCATAAATACAGTCACACTGCTAAGGACTTTCTGACCTCCAGATGTTCCTGTGGAGAGCTGAGGGCCACCCATTGGTCTCATAAAGAACTGTATCCCTCTGTCACCCTGCATCAAGAAGATGCAACCTCACAACAGGCACACAGCGTAGGCCCTATATTAGCCAAGCCTACTGCATCTTACTGTGGCTCCTTTCCTCTTTCTGGGAAACTTTTTAGACAGATTCTCTGCTTTGTCTGGCAGTGCTGAAGCCCCTCTTCACATCCCCTAGTCTGACCTGTAGTGTTAATTAATTTGTTACTCTGAACGACTCTTTTGTTCCCTCTCTTCTCCATCCATATAACATAGGACTTAGTAAATTGTACATTAGTTCATTTTGTAAACACTGTTTTACATCACAAAAAGTAATATGTTATGGTAATACTATGTATCAGTCTGGAATAGCATAAAGACTTAGATATGAGTTAAATCTGTGAAAGTGAAATCAAACAGACAAGAGTAACTAACCCAAGGCCTCAATTTTCTTCATTAAGAGTAATAATGAAGTTCCTGAAAGACATGCATAGATAAATGTTTATGCTTATCATAACCATGAAATTTGCTTAAGATATTCTGGCATAGACAATGAGATATATAGATTCAAAAGTTTTTTTTTTTTTTTAATCTGAGCAAAGGATGAGGGAAATACTGCTTAACATTTGAAGTGTGCTAATTAGAAACATAAACGCATGGTAGGGCTGCTGATTGTGAAACATCTGAAACATGGCTCCCAAGCTACCAGAAATGTCATCTATATTTATCTTATAATAACAAAGGTTTGTTCATTAGGGTAACAATTGCAGGATGCCTGCTTCAAGGTTCAAATGAACGGTATTTAAAATGTGTTGACCGATTCCAGATAGAACATAGGTACTCCAGTTCCTGCAAAGAACTGGAAAAGGATTGTTTAGAGAATCAGTATTGGCTCTGGTTTAGTTACTTTCCTATTGCTGTAGCAAAATACCCTGATGAAAGCAACTTAAAGGAAAAGGTGTATATTCTGGTGGTCAGCTTAAAAATGCAGTCTCTTGTGCCAAGAGAATCAAGGCAGAAGCTTGAAGCAACTGGTTACCTTGCACTCACAATCTGGAAGAAGGCAGCAATGAATGTATGCTGCTGTTCAGTTTCCCTGTTCCACCTACAGAGTCCAGGATCCTGGCTAGAGGATGCTACCACCCAGAGTGGCTAGGCCTGCCCATCTCAGTGCAGTGAGGAGAATCCCTCACAGTCCTGCTCTCAAGCCCATCTCCCAGGTAAATTTAGGTCTTTAACTATTAAAACTGACCATCATATGCCCTGTACGTGACTCTCCATCTCAGTGGCTGAGTCAAAACAATTTTGTTGTCTAACCACAGTAGTGCTGAAATCCAGGGTAAATACAACTTCACAGATATTAAGAACTGTTCATGCATGAATCAGCGAGCTTCCAAAGACTATAGATGGATGGCATCAAGCTGACCCAAGGGCTACAAGACTGTTTTGATTCTGATTGCAAAAATTAAAAATAATTTTGTACTTGTAAAGTTTGATATAAGTCCTTTCTGAATTGTACTAAGCCAGTACATTTATGACATAAGCAACCAACAGTAAGCCATCTACTTCCAAGGACTGAGGGTTATTAATATCTACCAAGATTTCAATATCAGTGAAAGAGCAAATCTATTCTTGGCACTCTGGAACAAAAAGTTATGTTCTCTGTAAAGTTTGGCATAATATTTTTTCATCTGGTATTTTGAAATATATCTTACTTATTCCTTTTAATGATAACTTATAAGTGAATTGCTTTTTCCTAGAATGAATGGAATGTTCTAAATAGCAAAAATTCGATTCATCTATGTTCAGTGGAGTAAAACGCTCATTTAACTTTAAAGCATATATTAAAATATTAACTTGCTAAACATTATTTTTAAAGGAATATATTGACTTGCTAAATATATATTAAAAGGAATTTTTCCTTTTCAAAATATTATTTCTGTACAGAAAAAAGTTCTCTGGGGTATATAATATGAAAATTCAGGTGGTCAAATTAATAAATGACTGAAACAGTATCATTCAAGGAATTGGATTATACATTATCATATAGCATCGATCATGCATTGTCATAAAGCATCCCTTGATATTTTTGCCACTCTTGCCTGACCATGATGTTTCCTTCTTGTTTGTTTCTTTTTTTTAAGAGCACATGGCCAGTGTGAGACACCTCTCATTATGAAAGCAATTGTATATATAATAAGGGTTTTATCATTCTCTTTGTTAATAGAAAATAAATGTAGTAACTAATGTGGTAGTTCATTTGGTAAAGGCACTTGCCATATACTTCCAGTAAAACTGTCTTTTATCCCTAGAATCCACACTAAGATAGAAGGAGAGAACAGACTCACAACATGCAGGCATACACACAAACACACACACACACACACACACACACACACACACACACAGTCAGCACTGATGGTAAAAATTGAAAGATAACATAACTTACTTGACCTGGATAAGTCTCATGTTGTCTCTTAAAATCAGAAAGTTAGTTCGAGTGATTTAGGATCATTATCATTCTAAAGGAAGGTTCATTCACAACAAAGAAAATAAAACATAATAGACAAATTGTTCTTATAGTGTTCTTATAAAATTAAAGGTTTAGACACTCGTGTTATTCATTTTAAAAATCAAAATGGTCTTGTAATGACTTCAAAACTGATACAACTTCATTTTAAAAGTTTTGGAAAAAAGCTATTTGAATGTGCCTTAAACATTTCCTGATGCCAACAGTGTTGTTGTGGTTGTTGTGGTTGTTGTTGTTGTTGGGCACTTGGGTCTGTGATTAAGCCCATACATCAGTCCTGGGAAGATTGACTCAAACGCTCTGTCACTATAACCAACACTTTGAGCCTGAAGAAAAATATTCTTCCTAACTATCCTTTCTAAGAATGAGAAATTCTAATTACATGGGTTAGGAGATAAATAAACTAAGAAAATTTCTAATTGATTATTTTTCTCTAAAAATTACCAAAAAGGGGTATTATCAAATAGTGATAATTATCTTGGGAAAGCTGTACTATACTTTATTACATAGCTTTGAATAAAATCTCAGCTTTTAAACTTAAATATGTATTAGAACTAAACCAAATTAGATTGGGTTAACATATGAAATTTTGACCTTCGGGCATGTGAATGCTTTCACACACTGACTTGATCATGATTTAGCAGTACCAGACAGATTCAGCCAGTGTCAACAAATGCAGAAGCATGGCTATGCTTTTGAGACAAGACTCTTCATATGTCCTTTCATAATTTTATTCAATGGCATATAATTGGCCAAGAACATGTACCTGCAAGAAAAATTTGCTCAGTTCTTAGAGCTAACTAAGTCATGCATTTTTATGGCTTTTGCAAATGCAGCAGCTAATAAAAATGAAATTGTATTTATCTTGTTCCTCACTGTTCCCTTATACCCATAAGATGAAGGATGCCCATAACTTAAGTGCATACATGTGGCTGCTTGAGAAATCAGTTGTCAGCACTCCATTTGGCTGCATTTTATTTCACAGTCAAGGTTGATATTTAACAACATATAAGTGAGAAATTTTCAAGTGTGACTACCCCCACCATAGATGTAAATAACATCTACATTTGGCACATCTCCACTTAAGTAAACAACATTAAAAGTACTGGCAGTAATTTTCTTTTATAGCTTCTGGAATGAAAAAAACCTGAAATTACTTCTCCCCAAGCTTTTTTGCTTGTTTGTAATGTACCTGCTTTAGAGCTTTTCCCTAAATTATAAGACCTGTTTAAGATAAACTTTAGGAAAAAAATGTATTCTGCTCAAGAACACACACACACACACACACACACACACACACACACACACACACAGGCACTAGACTTTTAAGCTTTATATGCTTTTGTTCTAATTTTAAATGTATTTCTAATCATATTAAAGTATAGCTTCATATTGCACAAAAGTATAAAGTTTCTAGTGTTAGCAAATGAAAAACAAAAATTGTTCTAAAGTTTGTAAAG
Source organism: Mus minutoides (assembly GCA_902729485.2). NCBI lineage: Eukaryota > Metazoa > Chordata > Mammalia > Rodentia > Muridae > Mus > Mus minutoides. Next base: position 1,615,439 of record LR749793.1, read on the forward strand.
AAAAAAAATCAAACATCACTCAGTTAAAAAAATGTTTTTTAAAAATTTATTACAAAGTAGAACTTGGTACATTGTCATATATATAAAATACCAGTATGTTTTTAAACTGAATTAAGCATTTAAAGTGGGCAAATTCTATCCCACAGTCATGGGTTCTCAACTATATACCAGTCCCAGAGAAAAAAATTAATATTTATTTAATAATTACTGATTTCTAAGTCCTTTCTTTTTGTGTCTTGTGACTAGAGATTGCCTGACTCTCAAACATAATCACACATCCCGGAATTTTAGCAGAACACATACACATGAGTAAAAACTCTATCTTAAGATTTAAGTAAGAGCCCTTAATAAGTCTTTACGAGTATAAGATCATATAGAAAAATACAAGCTTCCTTGTTTTTTGAGCTTGATTTTTTTTTAATTGACAAGGCCATGTGTCATTAAATGCTGTATAATTTCTTTCCTTTTCATTTGCTATAAACCAACGTTGAAAATGCATACTAAAACGAAAAAAAATTTGGGCATAAATCTATATAATCTGTGAAATGTAAGTAGATGTAACTGGAATATCATTCTATAATTTTCAATTTTTCTCTAACTTCACTGCCATAGCCCTGATTGATTAAATTTAAGTAGAAAATATAAAGCTCAATTAATTATACATAAAATAAACTGTATATTGGTGCTAAAATAGTCAGAATTTTACCACCTTAATTCTAATTAAATCCATAAAATGTCTATCCATACATAAAATTATTTACTAAAAATCATTATTCAATCTACTTATTCAACCAGTTCTAGAGTGAATTCTCTCACCTCAAAGTCCTCATATTGTAACAAAATGAGTAATAACATATTAAAAAACCCTCTTCTTATCTGTGATATGCATTACTTGTCCATCAAACCTGAACAGGCATACTGCTGTTAGTGTATTATGAAATGTCCTAAAGACACTGCTGACTTCCATGTGATGCCAGTCATGCTAAGATTCCTCACGGAAACTCTTTAGGGGGCAGAACAAGGATCAACTTGACTCTAAGTTTAATCCCTAGGTATATATTAGTAGATAATGACTTTGAACAATGGCAATCATATTAATAATCATAATAATAATTATTATTATCTCACCAATGATTTCCAGGGATTAAATAATTAAAAATATAAGAATGAACTAAATTAAATAAATATTTATATATGAGTACCTATATACAATTGGTGTTAAAGTTGTATGTAGGATATCATATATAAAGTATTTACCAATATACTTCATTATATTCATATAAAAAGTATTATTTAATATACTTCACTATATATGTGTTCTGCTAAAATTCTGGGGTGCAGAATGTGCTTGAGAGTCAGGCAATCTATAGTCATAGACACTAAAAATGAAGGACTTGGAAATCAACAACTGTTAAAGAAATAGTATCTTTGCAATAAGCCACTTGCTAAAACCAAGTGTATGTCACTCACATTGTACACAGTCTTACATCACTTCTTTCCATTCATAATGTGCTGAACTACGTGCCGCTTGTCACAGATGATGCTTGGTTTTATTTGTCTGGTTTGGTTTGGGTTTCCTTTTGCTTTTGGTTTTGTGATCCTCTCTTCTACCGGCATCTCCCATGTTGATGTTCTTTGCAACTCATATGATACCGAGTGTAACACACTGTCATCTCCGATCTTTCTTGTGCTTCTGAAATACATTTCTGGATCCCTAGGGGTTTTTTGTATCCTCTGTTTTAGAAAGGCTTCAAACTCATTGGGCTGTATCCTCCATCCACTGCCTGCGCAGCTAGCTTTTAAAACAAAAATCTTAACATCTTTGTTACAGTGAGAAAGTTTAGGTTGTGTTGGTCCTACCAGGACCTCAAGATTCAAACCCAGAAGATTCAAAATAACCACAAACTCCAGTTTCAATGCTGCTCTTAGCTCCCAGATGTTTATCTCTTTCAAATCCACTCAGTATAACTCAACCAGAATTGATGTTTGTCTTAAACATTCCAGGCATTCTTGACTATTTTTCCCCTTGTAGTTTTCAAAAACGTTTGTAATCAGAAAAGCTAGCTTTCCTACAGTGAAATAGCTATGACAAGCACTGAAGTAACAGGTACTTGCTTCCTCATGGCTGTTGGATTAGACGTCCACGATACATTAATGACTAATTCAGATTCTGAGATATATTAAGGGATATATTAAGTCACCAGATCAGTGTACCACCATTAAGACCTTAGTGAGCACACAGATACTCAACATCTTTTGCATAATTAAAAAGCCATTAAATATGATCAAGTGCCCTTACTATCTAGACCACATTTGGAATGTTATACTTGGATATCTTTCTAATAAAGAGCAGTCACTTGTTCTAAAAGTTTGAGTCTTGTCTAGACATCTTCTCTTCAGGCTGCAAATTCAGAACCACTGTCACCACAGCTCTGTGAGTACAGTGACTCTCATGGTCTCACAGGGACTCTGAGAATTATTTTATCCTAAAGCACAATTTGAACCACTGTCACCACAGCTCTGTGAGTACACTCTGGCTCTCAGGGTCTCACAAGGATTCTGAGAATTATTTTATCCTAAAGCACACTTTTACACTGCACTAAAAAACTTGTTTTTAAAAGCACCTGTTTTCTTTTTTTCAGCATATGGACGCTTTAGGACCAAAAGCACTTCATGTGTTTTGTAGGGGAAGAAATAAAGGAATAAATGAAGAGATACAATTTTAAGAAATAATTTCCATGATTTCAACATATTTTTGCACAAATAACAAATATTATAATAGGTGTAATATTCAAAACATGCTATGTAAGTTTATTTTTTATCCCAAGAGTAAAAAACCATTTTCTTAACATTTAACAATGCTGTAAGAAACACTTTGCATTTTATATTAATGGATTTAGTTAGACCAAATTATGCTTTGACTTCTGCAAATGTGTGTGTTGTTTCCTCAACATTTTTCTCCTTCATCAAGACTGAAAATATATGTCATATGCTATCTAAATTGTCTAAAGAAAAATTCTTCACATTTTAACTAAGTTTTGGTCATTCTTTTTAGTATCTCCAGCATGAGCCATAAAAGAGAAATAGTTTTTTTATAAGGTGAACTTCATTAAAAGTTAAAAGCTTTTTCTTGAAGGGAAGACAAATGAATAGGTAGACCATAAAGAGATGATATCTACATGTTTTCATATTTGAAAACTTTTGCAAATTAGTACATGTAAAAAATCATATAATTCAATAACAAAAAAAATCAATAAGAAGATTGACAAATTATATGAAGGGACATTTTATTGAAGAAGGAAAAATACACTGCTAATCAGCACACCATGAAGGGACCATCATTATCCTCATTAAGAAATTCAGATTATAAGTACAAGGAGATATAATAAATGGCATAAAGCTTTGGGGAAGATAAAGTAAAAATGGTTCTTCATACATAACTAGTGGAACATTACCCAAAATATCTCCAAATGTAAAACAATCTGAGGTTCTTAAATAAGGGAAACACATTTCATTCTATACAATAAAATACTGTTAGGAACAAAAGGAAACACAATAGTGATACTTTTTACAATGTGGATGAACCACAAAAGCATGATAGTGAAGTGAAAGACGCTGTGTGCAATAAAGAAGCACATGCATGGTTTATACATGACCTGTCTATGGGAGGCAAATATTCAGACAAAGCCTCCAGTGCTTGTCTCAGACTGAAAATACACATGGGGATTTCTGGGAAAACCATTCAAGTTAACCCTATTTATGTGTGGTCACTTAACTTTGTATGTGCAGTCCTTGCAAGAAACCACTGACTTGTATACCCCATCATGGGTCCTATAGAATGCAAATTATACCCCAATAAAGCTGCAAGAAAAATCTAATGGAAAGAGCCCTCTGAGCCCAAATTAAAAGCCTGGATGCATGTAGGAAGTAGATGTTTTGGTAAAAACTCAAGAACAGAATGTAGAAGACAAAGGATGTGGGAAATTGTGTGTTTGGTAACCCTTACCGACAAGCGGTTTAGCCAAACTAATGTGTGTTACAGAAGCTTCACAGAAACATGAAGAGAATTCTAGGAAAGCTTTAATGAGACTAGCCTACACATTTGTGTATCAGTGGGAAAGACACAGGCATAGCTGGGGGAAAGACCAGTAGACCAGAAACTTAGATAATGGGGCAGAGAAACAATGTGGGGCTTGATTACTGACAGAAGTTTCTATTTTGAGAGAGAAAAAAAATGGAACTCCATGGGATGATGTTTACAGAGAATCGACATATTCTAATGCACATGTCAGACACATGACTCGGGATACAGGATGGAAGACAGACTTTAGGCTTCCAAGGATGCAATCAGGAAGGCAAGTAGGGTGGAAATTTGGATAATTCTAGAACAAAATTTTTATGATTTAAACTGAGGCAATAAATTCAACATAGTGCAAAGAGATAAGACTCTGGATAGAGCACCGAGGGTGAGGGGTCGTCATCAACAGTTGTCATTTTAAAAGTTCGTCTACACTTTTGTGAAAATTAGATAATACATAAAAATAATACAAAAATACAAAAAATAGAAACAGTAATTTTTCTTGTAGTGCTATGAATAGTTTTTGCCTCCACAGTTACCAAAATGCCAACCACATGCAGATAATTTTATAAAATGAAAACTAAGTCTTAAAAATCAGAAGGATTGAAATGCACAGAATATTTGTCAAAATTTTAAAAACTACTTAAAAACCAGCATGGTGGCATATATAAATAGTGGTAATCTTAGCAAAAAAAAAAAAAAAAGTAATAGTCAAGAAGCCACAGAAAAATGTTTCCTAAGTGCTACATGGAGATCTCACTTCTCCATGAACAGAGGGAAACAGTATATGAACAGTATTACTCCAGTAGAGTCTCTGAGAATACGGGATTCAGATACGCTAATGTCTAATTACTTATAATTGATAAGGACTTCCCTCCTAATCGTTATAAATATAAAATTATGTCATTGTTACAGTGAGAAAGTTTAGGTTATGTTGGAGGTTACATCTTCTAAAGTACATCAAGATAGTAGAAATTTCAGCAATAAGACATACAACTCATTGTGCTCCACACCCAGTAGAGGTGGATGGGGACAGGATCTCTGTTTTAGTTACTTAGCAACTAAGGCTGTTGGGAGTTCCATTTTGACAATCTACAAGTATAGAAGATGGCAATTTCAGCACTGGTTATTAAAGCATATATGCCTAAATGACACTCCCTACAGCTCATATAGTTACCCATGTCACTAAGTCATGTTATACGAAGAGGGCAAGAAAAGACATGCCTCCCGCATATTCAAAAGTTAAATAAATTGAGACCTTTAAATGTTTCTCTTATCTGTTTCTTGATGATAAACTATCTTTCACACAACTGAAGATGATTTGATTACAGAGATCAACTTATCCTCCTTCACATGTTAAAATTTTCCTGGGCTTGAACCCCAAATAGTTCATGTGTATATGGTAAAGATAACTTTAGAATTGGTTATCCTCTAACTACTTGTTACATAGTAGACAATAGCTCTGCAAGATATCTACATAGAAATTAGAGAACTGGAGATTGCACATCATATGAAGAAAGGACCACTCCTAACCCAAGCTTCTCAGTTGGCTGCAGTTATTCCTTTTCTCACATGACTAAGACTAGGATTATGAATATTTTTGCACATGTGACATTATGTCCACAAGCATTAATTATAAACCTGCTTTGTGCATCTATTACATATGTGCATATTGGGCTCTTCTGAGATATCTTTCCTAGCTGCCCTGAACAATTAGTACTGAAATTATTTAAAATACAATCATCAGAATCATATTGCAGAGTATTTAAGTGAGTATAATAAGTAATGAAAATATTTATTTTCAATCATTTTCAGTTTCTATCTTTTCACAAGAATATCAATAATTAATGTTATAACAAAAACATTGTTTTGTAAAATAAAATAGATGAATAATATGAATTAAAAGTTTGAGTTATTTAAATCGTGATTACTTTATCTTTACCCATTTATAATTTTTTACCATATGATCTAGAATGAATGTAAATAACAATAGAATAATATGTGTATGAAGTATATATCATTTTTTCAAAGATAATATTTTTGGTCAAATAAATCCTGATGAGTTGGATCATAGATAGCTCACTCCAGTCATGAAGAAGCTTTCTCTACAAACAAAATTGGCTTTTCAGTGATGCTTCCAAGATTTATACTTAGATAAATTAGCCTTTATTTAGATTAAACACGAATGTATTTGTCTCTTCTCCCTCACATCCCTGGGCCACTACTCTGTCCAATACTCACCTTTTCGTTCAATAGCTTCCATCAAAACCCTGTATGCGTCCTTCAATCCTTTCTTTGCTTCCTACTCCCTAAAGCTCTACATGCCTTGGACTGCCTTGCCCCCCCTTTTTTTAACATTCCATCCGTTCCCCCCTTTCAGTTCCCCCCATCCCACCATTCCTCATCCCCCTCTTCCTTCCCTTGCCTCCAAGAGGGTGTTACCCACACACACCTACACGCCACCCCTGGCCATGCCTCCCCCTTCCATAGGTCCTCAAGTCTAAGCACATCACTGAGGCCAGAGCAGGCATTCCTCTGCTATCTATGTGTCTGGGCTTCAACCAGCCCGTGTACACTGCCTGATTGGTGGCTCAGTCAGAAGCCCTTGCCTTTTTCAGCCTAAACCAGAGCCCCACTGCCCTCTGTGATGGTGTGTGCTCCCCTAATCTGTCTCCCTTTCCTTTCCATTCTCCTGTCCACGCTCCACTCTCACCTGTTCTCTAGAGCAGACAGTAATCTTTGCAAAAGACTCTTGGATCCCTTACTCATCGCCTACAACGCAATCTTTGGAGTTGAATTCTGTGCCTTACTTTCTATATGTTCCAAGTACAGGAATTTTTTTTTTCTCCTACTCAAATGGGTTAAAAGTCTTTTAAAGTCCAAAAGATTTTTTCCCTATCTGTTCTTTCCAGATCTTTCAATTTCCACATCGCCTGAGCTCCTCCAAAGGTCTTTCCGGACCACCTTATCTTACAGGAAGCCCTGTTTACATCAGCCCCACCACCTGGTGCTATGTTATCAATCACTATTGTCTTCCATGCTTTGACCAGCATTGTCTTCTAAATCTCTCCCCTCACTTGCTTTGTCTGAATCTCACACCTCTCATCCCTGCCCCTGCTTCTTAACCACACGAAGCAAGCTCTTTGCAAGTTTGTACCAGCTCTGTCCTCAACAAGAGTGTGAATTCCCCAGATATTTGCAGGGCGCATTTCCTCCATGTATTCAGACCTCTGTTCAAATTTTGTTTCATCAAAGCTGTCAGAACCCAGGGGAGAAACCTTGGGGCCTTGATTTAGGTTTAAGGGAAATGAATGGTTACAGCCATTCATTTTGCAAGTAGGGATGTAAGGATTTGCTTGTATATGGGAAGAAAATTAAGGGGTGAATCCTGATGACTCTAGTATAACTCTCCTTCTGATGCACTGACTCTATTAGCATGCATTTAAATGTATCATTTTTTTCCAAAAGGAAGGAGCTTTGGCATTTTGTTCCTGAATGTAATTTTGGCCTCTTGGGCAATAATTGCTGATAATGGATTTTTAAAATTATACAAGGTACTCCATGATGACATAAGCTTAGAATTTGTCTGTAAAACTTGTTTCAGTGAACCTTCTCATGCAGATATCCACTTTTCATTCTTTGTAATTTTATTTTGAGGTGAATTTCTGAGGACCTGGTATTTGTGCATATTTTACATGCTAATCGAATTAATGAATTGCTACATAGAATCCCTCTGAAGTTTACCCATCACCTGGCTCCCCTTGGTTCTGCTGCTGCATACTTACATATAACTAATTTTCATTTTGCTTTTGATTTTTGATACAAGGTATCACTATGCAGCCCAGGCTAGCCTCCAACTTAATATCTTCCTCCTTTCTGTTCTTGCCGCCTGAGTGAGGAACTAGAGGAGTATACCACAAACTGGCTTCCTACGTGGAGTTTTATGAATCATTTTCATACCTTTCACCTTTAAAAAGGTAAGCAATGACTTATTGTTTAATAACCACTTTGTTAGTAGTGCATATTCATAACACACAACAAATAATAAATAAATAAACAAATGTAAAAAGCACTTATCTGGTTTATGAATTGTTTTACATTATTTGTTAATTTATGTATTTTATATTTACTTTATGTTGACAAGACTTAGAATATCAGGATGTGTACATCCTGTCTACTGCATTTACCCTGGATATATCCTTCTGTTTGCCGTTTATCATAATCTGGGTCTCTGTTAATGCTGTTGTTCTACAGATTTTTTGTTTTAGTTTAAATATTTTAAGATGTATTTATTTTTCTTTTATTTGTATGAATGTTCTGCATACATTTCTGTGTATGTACCATGCGTGTACCTTGTGCCTGGGGAAGTTGGACCTCCCTTAACTAAATTTACAGAGGGTGGAGCTGCCAGGTGATTGGGAACCCAACCTGGGTCCTGCGTAAGAGCAGCACAGCCAGTGCTCTTGACCCCTGAGCCTTCTTTACTGCACCTTAGAAAGGTACTTTTTTAATTTCCTAGTTTAATATTTTGTAAGGATTTTTAGGGATTTTTTAAATTAATGTCTTATTGTTACTTTTTTTTCTTTTTTTTTCCCAACTTTTATTAGATATTTTCTTCATTTACATTTCAAGTGTTATCCAGAAAGTTCCCTATACCCTCCCCCCTCCCGGCCCTGCTCCCCTACCCACCTGCTCCCACATCTTGGCCCTGGCGTTCCCCTGTACTGGGGCATATAAAGTCTGCATGACCAATGATGGCCAACTAGGCCATCTTCTTCTATATATGCAGCTAGAGACATGAGCTTAGGAGGTACTAGTTAGTTCATGTTATTCTTCCACCTATAGGGTTGAAGACCCCTTCAGCTCCTTGGGTACTTTCTCTAGCTCCTTCCTTGGGAACCCTGTGTTCCATCTAATAGCTGACTGTGAGCTTCCACCTCCATGTTTGCCAGGCATTGGTATAGTCTCCCACGAGACAGCTATATCCGGGACCAGACAAGGCTGACCACTTTCTCCCTACCTATTCAATATAGTACTTATTGTTACTTTTTTTCCCCTGTGTTCCACCTGTATTGTGTATGAAGCATTAAGATTCAAATTATCTGGGTTTTGTTTTGTTTTGTTTTGTTTGTTTAGAAATGGTTGATAAGGTTTTCATATCACATATCACTATTTATGTAGTGGTAATAACAGTTATGATTCACAAGAGGATTTCTGTGGGCTACTCATCTGACTGAATATGTTCACCTCATCTCTATCTCATCCTTTAGAGTGAGGTGAACCCTCATTTTCACAACTGAGGACAGCGCAAATGCAACATGCTGAGGGACAGGATTATTGTTCATGTTTCACTTACCCAGGACTCAGATGCCTGAGTTCATGGCCTACAGCTTTGTTTCACATTAGTAGGACAAGAGTACCTTCCAAAAATGAGTCACAAGTTGTATGCTAGAATGTTCTAGCATGGTTCTTGCTACTGTGGTTGTTTTTAGGTAAAAAGAATTCAGTCTGGTACCACAGAACCTCACATCACCTCATGTCTGTTGTTTTCAATTTCAGCTTCTTTGTAGCCTTAAAGTAGGATATGCTTCATATCATAATGTATAGTGAAGAATAGACAATTAAAAGAAAAAGCCATAATACCTTGTTCTCCAATGAAATGGAATAAAACCCATTAAAGGCAAAAGAACAGCTAAATTAAGTCCTACTGGAATAATGAACAAATAGACACTAAATTTAAAAGTAAATAAAGTATCATTAGAATTGTGAACTAATGAAAGCTAAAGTGATAATCCCAGCTTGCAATCCTGGCAGAGCAGCCTAGAGACTATGGCAAAGAGGATCCAGTGTGAGGTCAACCTGGCTCTTTCTCAATCAACAAAAAGGAACTGAAAAAAGAGACAGTGTATCTTACAGGGCAAGGTCATGTCTGAAAAAGACACATGGCAAAAGCACACAGATAAACATTTTAGTATTAAATGTTTGTCAAGATGGAAGTAATGATTTTTTGTTTGTTTGTTTGTTTTTGTTTTTTGAGACAGGGTTTCTCTGTATAGCCCTGGCTGTCCTGGAACTCACTTTGTAGACCAGGCTGGCCTCGAACTCAGAAATCCACCTGCCTTTGCCTCCTGAGTGCTGGGATTAAAGGCGTGCACCACCATGAAATTATTTTAAATGACCGTAGTTGAATACATAGCGACAAGAGATTCCAAGAGAGCAGACTCAAGAACAGAAAGTCATAAAAACTAGGTCAGAAATCAATGAAAGAAAGAAAAAAAGAAACAAAAAAACCTAGAGAATATTAATAAAATCAAACTGTTTTTCTTCCAAATAATTTTACATTGGAGTCTTACAGGTAAGGTCTACCAAATTTGCAAGAAGTTAAAACTCCTCTTTTAGAAGATTCATTACCTTAGAAATTAGAGAAAAATAAAGTTATCTTGATCTAAAATAAATAAGTCTCCTGGCTACTTTAATTATGATTAAATATGAAAATCCTGACTATAAAGAGTATACAGCCAGCCTTGTTAGCACAGTGGACAGAGTGGTGCTGAGATCCACCATGGTGAACTGAGTCAATGGAGGCCATCTTGTGGGCCCTTATACAGGATTTTGGAATTCAGACTAATAGCTTTGTTTCTGGCGCACCCTAGCCACTAAGGAGGGTGCCCAAGACCCAGGTTACCGAAGCTGGTTAGTGTTAGCCATGGGGGAAGCTGTTGACTGATATCAGCTCTTAATAAGAGATGTTTCTTGAGTCCATCCTCAGTGTGCTACTTTCAATGAGCAACTGTGCCCTACATAATCCTGAAACCCTTTGGAAAGGTTCTTCACTCTAATGCTTGTCCTATGGAAGCAGTGAGACATGTCAACGTCCCTGACACATGGCCTTACATATATAATGAGCTCTCACCCAAGTGAGAGCTCTCACCATTCTTCAAGTGGTTCCCTGATGAATATTTAAAGCCAGTTGGAAGAAAGTGTGTGTGTGTGTGTGTGTGTGTGTGTGTGTGTGTGTGTGTGTATTATAGTTAAAGGTAAGTCAAATAAACAGATTTGAGAAAGAAAACCATGTTATTAACTTAATGATAAATACCATTAACTTCAAAACCAACTTATTTACATATAAGTATCTACCAAACAAGAAAAAGACAAGAATTTCTTAAGTGAAAAATAAATTCCAGCACTTAGAAGTCAACGAAGGAATTTGAGATGATTTTCTTTGTGACTAAGCTAAGACATGGATTCCTACTTACATTGTATCTCTGCTCTGTACAACGAAGGTAAGAAGAAACCCAAAAATGGCTAAGGGCAAGAGCAACTCGATGACTTCAGAGGACACCAGTCTCTACTTAGGTGAGCCAATGATTTAAAAAAAAAAAAAAAACTACATATTTCAAAAATTCATACCAGAGTTTTTCAATATGCTAACAGTATTTTATGGCATAAAAGAGCAATGTTATCTGGTTACTATAGCAATAATAGTACACATACACTTGTGAGGGTTTTCTAGAAACCAGTCTAGGATACACGACCACTCTCTACCGACATTTCCTGAACTAGAAATTTTGATTCTTTTCATAGATTTATTTCATTAGCTTTAATTATACAAATGTATGTTTGCCTATGGGTAAGCATGTGCATGTGAAGGCAGCTGTCCAAAGAGGTGGGATCAGACCCTCTGGAGCTGGGCTTACTTCAGTGATGAACTACCTGACATGGTGCCAGAACTAAGGTTGGATTCTCTAAAGAACAGTATGCTACCTGAATCACTAAGCCATCTTTTTAGCCCATTATTTGTGTTTTACTTTTGTTTTTAATAAAAATAAACAATTTTCATGGGTCAGATGCTTTTACTAAAGAATTGGGAACATAATTTAAATTATTATGTTTTAGAAATCTCTGCTAAAAAAAATGCCTTTTTTGGTGAAATGGTGTGTTACAAATGCTTTCTGTGGCTATAAATGTGACACCTTAAACTTTACCACTAACCCTGCTTGATTTCAAGCTAGAAATGCTAACCAGTGTTCCAATGGAAAGAAGAAAATACAGTCCCAGAAAGGAGAAATCAAACCTAACCAAATTTGATGTGTCTAAAATATCAAGAATAGCCTAAATATCTTAAAACTCAACAAACAAAAACATGGAATAATTTCTTCTTTTATTTTTTTATTTGGCTCTTTTTTTTTCTCTTCTTTTTAAGATAGATCACCACTCCATATCTTAGGCTGGCCTGAAACTATTTATCCCAGGATGGCCTCCAATCTTTAGCCTCAGTTTCCCCAGTGCTGAAATTATAGGCATGGACTTCCACAGTTGCTTAAATATCATTTATTAATATAATGATGTGAAAAAATACTCAGAGTAATTGTGAAAACAATGAAAAGATCAACAACAAAAGTACCAACAGAACTGCCCAAAAAGAAAAGAGACTCAACTTGAGAGGCATACCCAGCTCATAGATTGGAAGATTTAATTTACCACGATGTTAATTTTCCCTAAAATGTCACTGCTGATCAGAATTCAGACAGGACTTGTGTGGAGGTTGACAATTAATTCTAAAATACATATGAAATTTTGAAGAGCCCAACTTGAAGTATAAAAACACAGTGGAAACTTTATTCCACATTATTTGTTTTCAGTTTGACTGCACTTTAGGGAGATGTCTAAGACCTGTTGGTGATACCTTCCCTCTCACATAATTAAATCTTTACTTGTAGAGACACATCCAGATGATGATCGTCTTAAAAACATGTCAGATATTTCAAATGTGCAATCAAGCTTGAGAACCACAGTCCCACAGCATATCCTTATATAGCATATATACTCCACATACATTTAGACATGGAAACTGTGTAAAGATCAGTCCTGGAGAAGCAGACAAGCCATTGGGAAAGACCCTGGTCTGATGCATAGTATTTATGACTAGGGGACATAGTACAGAATTCTCAAAAAGAGTTTTCCAGCCAGGTGTGGTATGGGCTAATATTACCACTTGAGAACCTAGGGCAAGGGGGTTTCCATGAGTTCAAAATCAGTTTGCATATAGTGAATACCTGGACAACCAGGGCCACATAGAAAGACCCTCTCTGGATCTGTCTGTCTACCTCTCTCTCTCTCTCTCTCTCTCTCTCTCTCTCTCTCTCTCTCTCTCAATGTCACTGTACTAATTAGCTCTCTAAAAAATGGTGTAAAGCTTAGCCCTCCTTTCAAAGCATATATAATACAATCAATTCCATGCACAGAATACATATGAAGGAAAGAGTAAATAATTAAATTCTAAAGACTAATGTATGATTGCTCCACAATTCATAAAAATGTCCTTAGCAAAATATAATAGAAATGTAATTGTAAACTAAGCACCTGAGAGTAAAATTGAAAATTTCACCTGATCAAAAGGTATTCCTGAGAAAGTGAAATGCTCAGCTAAACAGTGGGAGAAGATACTAAGAACAGAAATCAGATTGGCATATAACCAAGTTATTAATAAAAAAAATTCTAAAGCCTAATATAAATGAGTAATACCTAGGAACCATGTCCTAAAGAGAATCTGAAAATATCACAGACTAGAAATGAAATTGTGCTCGATCTCGGTAGACAAAAGGCAGATGTGAACTAAAACCTGATCTCCCCGCAGTGTTCCTACCAGAAAGACTTAAATCGAGACGACATAACAGGAAATGTCTTCAGGTTAGCAGGAGTTCTCAAGAGACTAATGCTGGAAATGTAGAATGAATGAAGGGAATTTCTCTTTCACTACCCCCTAAGCACGATATACATACCATTCAACATCACAATTTTACTTATATTCTTATATTCTTATGAAAACGCATGTATAAGAATTTCATGATAAAGGGCTAGCAGTGACTTTAATCCAGATGCCCATCAGCAGTAGAATGGGTAAGTAAGTTTAGGTATATTCATCCACTGCTATATTATTATACACAACTGGAACTCATGGTCTGTATCTATAAACCTGGACTCTGGTGGATGAAGCAGGAGAATTGCAAACTGAAGACATGCCGGGGCTGCAGAGTGAATCCAAAGCAACCCGATGGAGCTAAGTGAGACCCTGTATCAAAATGAAAGTGAGAAGAGGGTTGGAGCTATTACCTAATGGTAGAGTACCTGCCTAGCATGCATAAAGGCCTAGTTTCAATCTCCAGTACTAGGATTGGAAAGAAGAAAAAAAGAAAAATTATACACTAGAAAGAAATAAATTGTATAAAATAGTACAGATTACCTTTACAGTACATGTATGCCAACTAAAAGAGTACATACTATAATTTTCTATTTATATAAAGCTTATGAGGGAACAGAAGTCAAGGAGTGTTGGTCAAGTTAGGGAAGGGAGTAGATGAATCCTCTAGAACACTTACAGTTTTCTATTTCTTGAATGATGGTTACATGGATGTAATTACTGTGTGGAAATTCATTTTAATTAGCATAGTAGTAAAGTCATAAAAAATAAAGACAATGATATGAATAGGTTTCTTTTAAAAATATGAGATTAACATTTCTTCAAGTTAATATATAAAATCAATACTATCCAATAAAGTTCTTCATTAGATTTCCTAAAGAATCAATTGTTATTTTTCTACATGTACTTTTAAAAACCTGTAAACAACTAAGTTAACTTTGAAATATGGAATAAAAATACTGGAATGAGATGTACATTGAACATATATTAACACTAATTTCATAGCTGCCATTTATACAATGTATACTATTGAACAAAAATAATTTTAAAAATCAACTAACAAAACAGAAGAGGTACCTCAAAGGCAAATGCTGCATGTGCATATTATCTGATTTAGGAGCAACAAAATGATACTGGAAAAATCAGCTAAAGATGCACAGTAATGTAAAGTCAGGTCCCCATACACCATGGCATAGCAATGCATCCTGGAAATAAACTAAATTCCAAATATAAAATCTGAAACTGTGAAGCTGTTATCAAAACTCTTCCTAGATGTTTAGAAAGATGTCTTCCATAAAGCCCTAAAAGCATAAACCATGAGACAAGAAGCAACTGATAGCTGACTTAGAAGCATAATCTTCTACATGGTCGGAGGAAGACAGGATAAAAGATGACCTGATCCCAAACAATCAATTCATAAAAACTTACATAAAACCTCATAATAATCTGAGAACAAGTACTGTCAACCCATTACCTCTTATGGGTGTGTAAATATATAGGGAACATGGGTCAATCTGTTTTGTTTTGGTAAGATAAGACTGAATAAATAGTCCCTAATTTGTGTAACCCTAGTTACATCTTGAAAGCCCACTGGGAACTGAAAACATCCAAACTCCCAAATATATAAGATACACCTAACAACCCATAATCACAGCTCAATCTATTCTACCCTAATTATGTGCAGACCATGTACTAGTCGCAGTGAGTGAAACCATTTGACAAGATGCCCATTTTATATTATCAAGCGTTTAATATTCTACATGACTTATTGACTATTTTACTTCAAATAGAAAAGAAAATCCTGGATGATTTGTGTAGTTCCACTACAGTGAAAAGTCAAAAAATTGGAAATCAAACTACGGGAAGTCTGGGACAGCCTGTAAGCGGGAAAGCTCACATGCCAACTATTCTGCCTAGTAATTTGACTAGACCCAGGTTTTTTGATTGGCTTTAATTCTCCCCATTTTGTAAGCAAAAAATTGATATCCAACTAGGAAATATTTACAGAACCTTGTATGTAACCAAACTAAAAACGTTTGTTTGTTTGTTTTGTTGTGTTCAGAGACACAGCTTCCCTCTATAGCACTGGCTGTCCTGAAAATTGCTCTGTTGAACAGGCTGACTTGAAC
The DNA here is from genome assembly GCA_902729485.2 of Mus minutoides. Lineage (NCBI taxonomy): Eukaryota > Metazoa > Chordata > Mammalia > Rodentia > Muridae > Mus > Mus minutoides. Next base: position 1,631,346 of record LR749793.1, read on the forward strand.
TCATAGAAATCCACCTGCCTCTGCCTCCTGAGTGCTGGGATTAAAGAGCTGTACAACCACCTACCAGGCCAAACTAACTTTAAAATGTTAGCATACATATTAGGGGATTTTACACACTACAGTAAGTTACACCAAAATTCACCAGCTTAGTAAATTCAACAATCCTCATTAAAATTTGCCTTTTCTACACAAATCTTAAAAGATATTCTATAGTCAATAGGCTCTAATTTCTTTATATTTAAATAAAATGTCCCACTATTTCAGGAGTTTGTAGAGAGTCTCTACAGAAAGAGAGGATCGCAAGCTCAGGGCAAGCTTAGAAGTCTGAACTTGGCAGCATTCATTGTAAGACTGTGCCCTTGATAGGCACAATCAGTTTGGGGGAAACAAATCACAAAGCAAGTTTGGTAGTGTTTGGGTGCTTGTTTTATTGTTGCTGTATTTAATAGTCTAAAAACAATCGTCAGCAACATTAAACTTTTTCACCCGATAGCAATTAATTTCAAAGAGTAGGGCAGAGACAGAACATCCTTTGTGCAGACCTGTTGAGTGCCTAGCAAGAAAAAAAAATGGCAGTTCACAAAGTTCCACTTCCCCACCTTTCTTAAAGCCTTAGTTTCTTCTTTTTTCACCAGCTGCTGAATCTACTATTCAGCAGTTTGTGTGTGTGTGTGCGTGTGTGTGTGTGTGTGTGTGTGTGTGTGTGTGTGTGTGTGTGTTCAACTTTCCTTTAGACAACTTGCACTTGTTTGCTGGGTGTGTATATGTTTGAACTAAGTATCGAATCACTGAGCTATACACACAGCCTTCCACGTATTCCTTATTAAAACCTCTCACAAATTTCCAAGAGACTTTATAAGAACATTCTATCAAATTAAAGAATTACAAAAATACTTACCTTCAAAGTAGATGCCTGACTGGATTTCTAGGACCCTGGGGAGGGTCCTTAGGTCAAGGGAGTAGACAAATTCTTCCAGAGATAAAGCCATTGTTGTGTCTTCGGTGGGGTGGTGTACAGACCTGATCTTTACAAGACCTTGTGGCTTCTAGATGTCAATTGTCTACCGTTCTGTCTTTGCTCATAATTTCCCAGACAGGCAGAATGTGAAAGGGGAGCCAACTGGGGTAGAACAGCCCTAAGGTGGGGAGGTACTTGTCTGCAGTAGCTGGTCTTCAGTTTCTACCTGGGACAGGGAGGTCACAGGAAAGCCAAGCCCAGGACAAACAGCTCAAGCAGCAGCAGCAGCAGTGGAAGAACTTGAGAATAGGCAGGAGACAGTGGGTAAAGCTCTTTTTGTTCTCCCTGCGGCTGCATTTCCTTCTGACACTGAAGTCAGAAACACATGGGGGTGGGGTGTCTATGTCTGAACTGACACTACCCAAAGTAATGAGGCTGGCAAGTTGCTGGTTCCGGTGCATCCACAGCAGTGGCAAAAATTGTGATGAAACAGAGTGGCCTGTGGCATGCTCGCTGGACATGGCCAGAATGCAGGCATGGTGTCTTACCTTAAATATGGCACTATATCAATTTGTTGTCTCTCTGCATCTGGGTTCTAGCTTTGCATACTCATTGTGCTTTTACATTAAACTTGGTTACAAAAAAAAGCTGTTGTCAGCTGTTTTTAGAAATCTGATACTCTGAGGACATATAGAAACCACCTTTTATCTTTCCACATTAAAATTTTTGCTCAAGGTTAAAGGAAGGGAGGGGGTGTTATATGAAAAGTGACTCAGGAATTAATATAGTAAATTGATGGGAACTTTCTGGTCTCTGCACCTGGAAGGAAAGTATTTAAAGCTGTGCTTAAGAAAAAGACTTCTGAGCCTAGCACTACTTACAAGCAAAAATAAATAAATTGAATAAATAAAATAAAAATAAAGCAACAAAACCAAAGAAAGAGAAAGAGAGAAAAAGAGAAAGAAAGAAAGAAAGAAAGAAAGAAAGAAAGAAAGAAAGAAAGGAAGAACTACTTATAAGACATATTTAAATGTTTGCTTCCTCTTTGAAACTCTCCTTTTAAACATGGAATTAAAAACACAAATAAATAAACTGCACAAGCCCTAAATTCTATAAATTTGCTCTTATGATATAAATATAAGTTGAAAAATGCCCAAAGCCAAAGAAAATAATAACAGAAACTTTGTGAAACTAATTTTTATACATCAAAACCAATCTTTCTGTTTACTTTTATTTTCGTTTTTTTATCTACTTTTTATTATATATTTTCTTTATTTACATTTCAAATGCTATCACAAAAGTTCCCTATACCCTCCCCCTGCTCTGCTCCCCTATGGCCCACTCCCACTTCTTGGCTCTGGTGTTCCCCTGTACCAGGGCAAATAAAGATTGTAAGACCAAGTGGCCTCACTTCCCAATGATGGCCAACTAAGCCATCTTCTGCTACATATGCAGCTAGAGACACGAGCTCTGGAGGTACTGTTAGTTCATATTGTTGTTCCACCTAAAGGGTTGTAGACCCCTTCAGCTTCTTGGGTAATTTCTCTAGCTCCTCCATTGGGGACCCTGTGTTCCATCCTATGACTATGAGCATCCCCTTCTGTATTTGCCAGGCACTGGCATAGCCTCACTCAAGATAGCTATATCGGGGTCCTTTCAGCAAAATCTTGCTGGCATATGCAATAGTGTCTGGATTTGGTGGCTGATTATGGGATGGATCCCTGGGTGGGGTAGTCTCTGGACAGTCCATCCTTTCCTCTTAGCTCCAAACATTGTCTCTGTAACTCCTTCCATGGTTTTTCTATTCTCTATTCTAAGGAGGAATGAAGTATCCACACGTTGGTCTTCGATCTTTTTGATTTTCTTGTGTTTTATAAGTTGTATCTTGGGTATTCTAAGTTTCTCGGCTAACTTCCACTTATGAGTGAGTGCATATCAAGTGACTTCTTTTGTGATTGGGTTACCTCACTAAGGATGATATCCTCCAGATACATCCATTTGCCTAAGAATTTCATAAAGTCATTGTTTTTAATAGCTAAGTAGTACTCCATTGTGTAAATGTACCACATTTTCTGCATCCATTCCTCTTTCAAAGGACATCTTGGTTCTTTCCAGCTTCTGGCTATTATAAATAAGGCTGCTATGAACATAGTGGAGCATGTGTCCTTATTACCAGTTGGAACATCTTCTGGGTATATGTCCAGGAGAGGTATTGTTGGAACTTCCAGTAGTACTATGTCCAATTTTCTGACGAACCTACAAACTGATTTCCAGAGTGGTTGTACCAGCTTGCAATCCCACCAGCAATGAAGGAGTGTTCCTCTTTCTCCACATCCTCTCCAGCATCTGCTGTCATCTGAATTTTTGATCTTAGCCATTATGATTGGTGTGAGGTGGAATCTCAAGGTTGTTTTGATTTGCATTTCCCTGATGATTAAGGATCTTGAACATTTTTCAGGTGCTTCTTAGCTATTCAGTATTCCTCAGTTGAGAATTCTTTGTTTAGCTCTGTACCCAATTTTTTAATGGGGTTATTTGATTTTCTGGAGTCTAGCTTCTTGAGCTCTTTGTATATATTGGATATTAGTCTCCTATCAGGTTTAGGACTGGTAAAAAATCCTTTCCCAATCTGTTGGTTGTCATTTTTGTCTTCTTGACAATGTCTTTTGCCTTACAGAAGCTAAGCAATTTCTTGAGGTCCCATTTGTCAATACTTGATCTTACAGCACAAGCCATTGCTGTTCTGTTTAGGAATATTTCCCCAGTGCCCATATCTTCAGGGCTTTTCCCCACTTTCTCCTCTATAAGCTTCAGTGTTTCTGGTTTTATGTGGAGTTCTTTGATCCACTTAGACTTGAGCTTTGTATAAGGAGATAAGAATGTATCAATTCACATTCTTCTACATGATAACCACCAGTTGTGCCAGGACCATTTGTTGAAAATGCTGTCTTTTTCCCTATTTATTCAATATAGTACTTGAAGTTTTAGCCAGAGCAATTTGACCACAAAAGGAGATCAAGGGGATACAAATTGGAAAGAAAGATGTTAAAAATGTCACTATTTGCAGATGATATGATGGTATATATAAGTGACTCTAAAAATTCCACCAGAGAACTCCTAAACTTGGTAAACAGCTTCAGTGCAGTAGCTGGATATAAAATTAACTCAAACAAATCAATGGCCTTTCTCTACACAAAGGATAAACCAGTTCAGAAAGAACTTAGGGAAAGAACACCCTTCACAATAGTCACAAATAATATAAAATACCTTGGTGTGACTCTAACTAAGGAAGTGAAATATCTGTATGACAAGAACTTCAAGTCTCTGAAGAAAGAAATTGAAGAAAACCTCAGAAGATGGAAAGATCTCCCATGCTCATGGATTGGTAGGATTAATATAGTCAAAATGGCTGTCCTGCTGAAAGCTATCTACGGATTCAATGCAATCCCCATCAAAATTCCAACTCAATTCTTCACTGAGTTAGAAAGGGCAATTTGCAAAGTCATCTGGAATAACAAAAAACCTAGGATAGCAAAAACTATTCTCAACAATAAAAGAACCTCTGGTGGAATCACCATGCCTGATCTCAAGCTGTACTACACAGCAATTGTGATTAAAAACTGCATGGTACCGGTACAGCGACAGACAAGTAGATCAATGGAATAGAATTGAAGACCCAGAAATGAACCCACACACCTATGGTCACTTGATCTTTGACAAGGGAGCTAAAACACACAAGTGAAAAAAGACAGATTTTTTGTTTTTTAAAAATAAAAATTTTCTTAGGAGACCAGACTGGGCTCAAACACATACATGCCAGTCCCCCTGCCTCTGTCTTAGGATTACAGGCATGTGTCACCACATCTGCCTTACATCGGAGTTTTGTTGTAGTGCTGCTAGGGTTTTTTTATTTGTTTGTTTGTTTGTTTTAATTGTTTTATGCTTCCTATTCTTTGTACTTAATTCAAACAGTATCTTAGAAGTTACATTTACAATTTAAAGTGAGACTGTCTATGTTTTGAAGGTGAATAAAGGAAGATTGGTTGAAGTTGATAGAGTTGAACTATGCTGAAAAGTTGTTCACTCTCCTCAGACTGATTCTGGACAAAGTGCCTGATCATGATAGCATATGTACCAAATGCTTGAAGCTCTTCAGAGTCATGTTCAGCCCTTGTAACAATTTTCCAGCCTTCATTCTAGGCAAACCTAGGGTTAATGTGGGAAATTCTCCAAATGATTTTTACTAGTAACTTTTATGTAATCACTTGAAACATTTTGTCCCCTAAATCTCCCAAGCTTGATAAATGTATCTTCTGTCTCATTCTTGCCTAAGTCTGGGCCTCTCACTTAACTGAAAACACTATTTATAGCCTCCTGGCATATTTAATAGGATTTTAGAATACAGAAAGGGCTGCCTCTTGAAAAATCATACATTTTTAGAGTTGGTGCTGCAGTAAGTTTATTTGGTATGTAATCAGTGCTGGATTTAACTCATAACTCAAGTTTCTATCCTTGCAGTCAACACTAGAAGAATTCACTATATCATCAGATATTTATACAGATCCAGTATGTCCCTGCTTCTGCTTTACACACAGGATCTTTCTTGTACCTCAGAATCTGTTGCTCCTATATCCTCAATCATAAAATTAATGACTTTCCCATCTTTGAGAGTGCCAAGCCAGAAGGCTTAAAGTTGTGTGTGAACAGATATTTTCTACGGCCTCCAAATTCTTCAAGCTCTATGAGTGACAGTCCTCAAGGCCACTCCTCTGACCTTGTCCTGTATTGCCATTGCTGCCACCTTATTTCAAGTTGTTACTATCTCTGGGCTGAAGCATAGAAAACTGAATTACTGAAGTTCAGTCACTAACAGGAATGGTTGGCTTAATCAAAGTCAGTTCAGAAGTAAACAGACTGGATGTTACAATTTCCAATTTGCAGAAGGTAGAATTTCATGCCAGTGAGGAAGAAAGATGTATTTAACTAAAGATTGTTAAATACGTGAAGGAAAAGATACTTTCAAAACGTCTCATGAAAGAAAATGAAATGAAGATAAATTTTAAACTTAAATTTAAATGTAAAAAAAGCCAAAATTAAGTAGGGAGGGAGGGATGGTGAGAGGGAGTGCAATAAATAAATAAATAAATAAATAAATAAATAAATAGAATTTAAAAAGCCAAAGTCTGAAGGTTATGAGTGTGAATGAGGATTTAGAAGAATTGCTCTCAAGCATTACTTGAAGTCTTAAAGGAAAAGACTAATAGATTGGACACAAACATTTGAAATTGATACATCTTCTGTAAATCAAATGGAATTTTAAAAAAAATTACGAAGAACTCTCTCAATATAAAGAATGTCCTGTATGTCCAAGTAGCACAAACAAACCAATGTTCAGAATAAAGGTGCTTGGGGACTTGACCAACTCTTCTACCAAATCCTCTGGGCAACTTGGAATCCTTTAAATGTGACTGTAAGGATCTGATGAGTTGCTAGAGCAGTGCAGGTAGAAGCCCAAGATCCTGGATGGTAGGATGCCATGAGAACTTGGTGTTGTAATTCTTTCTACTTCCAGACATTTGTTGTTAGTATTTGGAACCAATAAAGATGCTCAGAAACTCAAAAAAGGCTGAAGACAGAGAAGGAGAAACAATCTAGAGAAGGAGAAACCTTCTAGAGAAGGAGAAACAATCTCAACTTTTTAGCAGTATCTGGCTGCTAGAGAAACCAAATAGAATTTGTAGCAAATGGAGCATTCAGGTTCTCCCACAGAAATATTCTATTAGTCCCACTCAAAGATGTAAGAGTGCTGAATAAGTGTGACAGTGGGAGACTGAATGAGTAAGGAGGAAGCCAAGCAGTACATCCAAGAGTGCTTCAGAGCTGAAACTGCCTGAGAGAGGTGAACACCTCTAAACACCAGAAATGGCAGCTATGGACTCTGAAGGCTGCCCTGCCCCCTTCGCCCCCCCTCAACCCCCCACTCCCACCCAAACACACACACAAAGGTAAAGGTTCCCACTGAGGTAGAACTTGGATAAATACACATACATGAAGATCTTTAAAATTACTTCTGGAATTCAACAAAAATTCTTTAAAATATAGTACTGCTAGCATAGTATAAAACAACAGTACACACAGAATTCGGGCAGAGAAATGGCAAAATAAACTTGTGAGGTAGGTAACTCAATTGTTAGAAATAGTTCTGAATTTAACCTTGCTGGGCATGATGGGCACAAGTATAAAACCTTCAGCTTTAGACATTTTGTAGGCTAATGTGAGAATCACATTAACCAAAGAACCACAGTCTGGGAAACTCAGCAAGATCCTGTCACAGATAAAAATATACTAAATAAACTAAGAGGAGCTGAAGAAGTAGCTTATAGGTTTAGAGTACTGGATGATCTTCTGGATGACCTAGGTTGAATTCCAACATCTACATGGCACCTCATAACTACATGTAACTCCAGTTCTAGGGGAACTTCCTTTCCTTTCCTTTCCTTTCCTTTCCTTTCCTTTCCTTTCCTTTCCTTTCCTTTCCTTTCCTTTCCTTTCCTTTCCTTTCCTTTCCTTTCCTCTTTCTTTCTTTTTCTTTCTTTCTTTCTTTCTTTCTTCCCCTTTCTTTCTTCCTTTTTTTTTGCCTTCGTGGGTACCATCCATACATATAGTGTATAGCCATATGTATTCAGGCAAAACACAAAACACACACCCCACATGCACTCATAACGTAAATAATAATAAGACATGAAAGATAATGAAAGAACCTTGATGCAGACCTTCAAAACTAGAATATAAGAATTTTGGATGAGAATTAGCACACAAAAAAGTATCTAAAAGAAGCTAGAGTTGAAAACTATAATATTTAAGAATATTATAATATTCTTATATATATTAAGAATATATAATTAAGAATCAGGAATGGTTGTAATACCAGATAGGATCCACAGTAGGAGGACTACTGAACCAGAAATACAAAAGTGCCCAACATCTGTGCTCTAAGGGTGGTTTTGTTATTTTAAAACAATTTTTAAACTTAAATATATTTTGAGCATATTCTTGCCTTCCCCCATGTGTCTCCAGATCCTCTCCCTCCCTATCTACCCAATTTCTAGTTATTTCTTCAGAAATAACAACTTTCTCCAAAAAAAATCCAAGAAATATAACTATACCTGAAAAGAAAAAATAAACAAAAAAATCCAAACTGTAACCAAACAAAAGCACACACACACACACACACACACACACACACACACACATTGTGTAGATATTGGTCAACTACTCCTGAACATGATGTCTATCCTGGAGCAGTTGATATACTGAGTGTCTTTCTATTGGAGAAAACTGATTTTTCCTCTCTTAGTAGGAATAAGTGACAGTTCAGTTGTTAACCTTTATCCTAGTAACTAGGTATTCATTCATTCATTCATTCATTCATTCATTCATTATTTTTAAAAATATATAACAAAATAAAATCTACTAAGGTAAGACAAAAACTTTGAAGTTGGAGAAAATAAACCTACAGAAGGGAAAGAACCCAAGAATGAGAACAAGTATTAGAGACCCACTTATTTGCACACTCTGTAATCCCATAAAAATACTAGACATAATACATACTCAGAGGGCAGGTGAAGACCCATGCAGGCCCTGTGTATCCTAATTCAGACTCTGTAAGTTCATATGCCTATGTTGATTTTGAGGGCCCTGTTTTCTAGGTGTCCTCCATCCTCTCTGGCTGTTACAAAGGAAAGGGATTTAATGGAGACATCCCATGTAGGGCTAAGTGTTCCAAGGTCTCTCACTGTCTGCAGTTCAAAAGCTGATGTGCTATACATTGAAATCAACACTGCATGCATAATTAGATATTCACTTATATGCATGTGTATCATTAAGCCAAACACTTACTGCTTAGCTGGCCCAAGAGGAGGGAGCAGTATTCCAATTTATTCAACTGGCTTGGGAGTCTTGTTTGTGGGGAGTGGGCGTGGCTGCATGGGCCAAAGATGGCGCCCTGGCTCTATGCTAAGCCCCGTGACCTCGCTTGTTTATCCCAGTCTCAGTCATGCACAGTAAAAGCAGTGTGTGTAACTCGTTGGAGAGATAGCACAACGTCTCGCAATACCATTTTATCAGCCTATCCTGCATGCTGCCTTGGACGTGAGCGTCTATGATTGGGTGGTATGAGGTGACATGAGTAAACAGAAGAGGATAAATTGTGGGCAGTCCCAGAGAATAATGAATAAGGGAATAAGAGGAATAAGGGAGAATAAGGGATAAGCGGAATAAAGGAAGCTGTAGAAAGCTGCGTGAGACCTGCTTTGGAGTCCTTGTCATTTATTCCCAATCTCTGCTGGTCAGAGACGTGGGCCTGCGACATTGTTCAGTAAAACCTTGTTCATCCACTAGGCTTGTTCCTCAGTACTTGTACCTTCTTTCTATGTAACTATTATTCAATGTTTCAGTAGTCCTCTGAGGAACAACAAGAAGCCCATCAAATGAAAGCTGAGGAGATTGTTCAGTCAGCAATGTGCCAATCTTAAAAGGGGAAGGATCTGTGTTCCACTTCCCGAGCCTACATAAAAATCTGGCTAGGGGAGGAGGGTGTGGAACATGGGCTTGTAATGCCAATGATGGGAAGTCACAGACTCAGGGATCCCTGGGTCTTACTGGGCAGTAAGCCTAGCCTAATCTGTGGGCTGTAGGCATCAGTGAGAGGCTGTGTCTCAAAATTCAGGATCAATGGCACTGAAGAAACAACATCAAGGTTGACTTCTGGCCTCCACAGTCATGTACACACACACAAACACACACATATTCACATCTCCACCAACAAAATGATGATGGAGCAATGGTCAGTGTCAGAACTTTTAATGACTTCTGTCCTTAAAATACACTGTTATGAAAAGAAAGGGGAGAAGAATGAAAAATGAGAAGTTTAAAGCATGTCAAAAAATAGTTTCACATTCATGTGGTAAATTCTTTGCAGCTGCTTTCCTATAATGTTAGCAGAACTGGCTAAACATTTTATTATTAATTATTTCACAAAGAACACACTTCAAAAACAGAGGCTAAAAGTCAGTGTACAATACCTAATTATGATGTCATACTCTCTGAGTAAAGAACAAATAAGATTACATCATCTTTATTAGAGTCCCACTTTTTTTTTTTCCTGAAGCGTTCTTCTCATTGTTTATTTCTAAAGAAGAAAATCTTAGTCACTTCCTTGAAAACAGGAATTCTTCCTGATTTGGGCTTAAAAGTGTAGCATTCATTAGTTCAAGTCTCAGAACAGTGAGGAGCAGTGCTAGTAATGGGAAAAGGCTATTAAAGGACACCACCAGGGGAGCAGAGTCTACCCTCTCCTTCATGAGTTGTGTTTTTCAGAGATCATGCTGTTGTCACAATCCCTGGGAGCTCAAGGCAGTCCTCAGAGTGATCAGAGGAACTGCCTTCTCCTGGTTACACCAGGAGCGATCCACACAAGTTCTGATTCGTTCAACTCCGACCAGACCTTTCTTTCTCAGCAAAGCACTGATCCTGAGGGAGAGACTTGTTCATTTCCCAGATCAGTTCCTCTGTTCTGCTTACACCATACCATGTGATCTCATGATTACAGTAGACTTTGTCCCACAGTTGTAGTTACCAGAGTTAGCATGTGAAAGCTTTCCAGGGAAAATCAGTGAGTTCTTACCCAAACAAAAGGAATCAAGGTTTGGTAGGCAAAATTGTCCCTACATGAGTGAGCCCAGTGTCACGAATGGCTCCTTATTTGCAATATTTTCAATAGCACATTCTTCTGCCACCATCTGTCTATGTTTAAATATGGATTTTTTTCATGATACAGAATTAAAACTAAATTCTTTTTCTAAAACCCCTTTTCCCATGTAGCTGAGGAAACCACTGAAGAAAGGAGCAAAGCCTTTGAAGAGGTTTCATTTTAGTAGAGCAATTGTTCTCAACTTCCCTAGTTCTGTGACCCTTTAAGACAGTTCCTCCCTCATGTTGTGGTGTCTCCCCAGACATAAAATTATTTTTGTTGCTACTTCATAACTATAATTTGTTATGGTTATGAATCATAATGTAAATATCTTGTGTTTTCAGAAGATCTTAACTCACCCTTATGAATGGGTCGTTTGACCTCACAGAGGGGTTGCAACCCATTGGTTAAGAACCAATGTAGCACAGCATTCACACATGACCTGGTTATTTCATGGAAACACACAAAGAGGAAAGCATGACTCAAGAACTTAAGATGGAAGCATTCCTCTGAGGCCAATTTTTCTTGGACTCATTAGAAAAGCTGGCAGGTTTATCAACAAGCCTGTTGGCCTTGAGAGAAACCTTTCTCTGGAGAGTGAGTTAGCGTGGTTCTTACAACTGATGGCTGAGCAAGGTAATAGGTTAGGATTAGGAGGATGGACCAGATGAACTAGGAAGATGAACCAGATGAACGCCTAATATCACAGAAGACCTGTTATGACATTTCTCTGGTGAGACTCAACTCTTCCATTATAAAAGCAAAATATTAGGGTTAGCCAATGTAAAACCCTTTTAATGTGGAAAGATTTAAAATTCCTCTCCCCAATAGTAGAGGTCCTATGATATAGTTCTAATCCTTAAAGCTTCGCTGAAGTGTGCCTGAAGAAGGGACATTACCATTTTATCATCTCCATAGACTTGTTCACACATTTGGTACCTTTCATATCTGAAAGGAAAATCAAGAATGGCATCTGTGTGTCCCTGGGATACCATCTTAGAACCTCAAAGGATTGAGTCTTTCATAAACCTTATTAAAAAATAGATCCAAGCATTTCAGTGATATTCTACTAGAAGTTAATGCCTAACAAGTTGCTAATTCCTTAAAAAATCAGACCTTTCCTTTTAGATTTCAAACCAAAGTATAAAGCCATGTATGAAGTATAATATAAATATTTGAGAACAAAATACTTAATGTTAGACTAAGAAAAAATTATCTGCCTTGAGTAATTTAAATTATGAATTTCAATCAAGTCAGGTTTTTTTTTGAGATGTTAGATATACTGAGCAAACCTTAAGATGTACACATAAATCTATTAATTAAGAAAATTTTTTCTTCCTTTTTTTCCTTTTTTTTTCTTTTCTTTTTTTTTTTTTTTTTTTTGGAACCTAATACCATGAGAGTTTGGATGTAATGTTCCAAGGAACCTGAAGCTTTAAAACAATTGGTTAATTATAATCAATAAATATTTTATCAATCTGCGTCAGATTGGTAGTAAACCAAGTGACAGTTGAATTTTAAACTGAATAGTGATTCTCAGTGAATGCAAATCGAGAAGAATGATTCTCACCGATCATTTTAGCACTGAAGAGGCAGAGCAGGAGGAGCACAAGTTTGAGATTAGCTTGGGCTACCTAGAAAGCCTTGTCTATAAAATAAATAAAATAAAAAACTTATAAAATTATATCTACACAGGCATAATATCACTGTCTCTGTCTCCCTCCCCCTCTCTCTACCCCTTTCCATATCCCTCCTCCCCATCAGAAAATGAGCAATAGAAAAAAGAAAATGTTATTTGTCTGATCTGTGTCTCTTTTATGCATTAGGCATACGACTTACCATTTGACTACAAATCACTTCAAAATAGAGAAGGTGGATCCTGAAAGAGGAAAGTCTAGGGCTAAAATGACTCACAAAAAACAAAACAAAACAAAACAAAACAAAACAAGAACTGTTGAGAATGTACCTCCCAAGTAAAAATCTGAAAGAAAGGGACAGAAAAGAAAAAGGCTTCAGATTTCATTACTTTCTAGTGTATCCAATTTTCTTTCCCTTTTTCTTTTGTGATATATATGAAATAACTAGGAATAAATGAAGTAAAAGCCCGTTATAGATGATGATTTTTCAGAAAGATTTGTAGTCATGGCTCCAGTTACCTTCATGGTGACTATGTTTTTCCATTAAACTCTGAGAGCCCCATTGTTGCGTGAGCTCATTGTTTTAGACCTTATTATACCCTAGCAACCGTGAAGTTATCATTTCCAGTGTGTTATCAGTCAAGAATATTCTTGATGTAAATAGTCACATTATATGAGCATTTATGTTCCTGATGGCATTGATTCAAAAATAATTTAATATATATTCATTTCTTAAAACATTATTTTCAGAATAAAACTATCTGGATGAAAGCAAAGTTCCTGGAAATCCCTAACCCAAGAGGACTGGGGCATTTTACAAAATGCCAGATCAGTCTTCCTCAAACTGCCAGTGCCATTAATACAAAACCTGATAAAGAAAGCTGAGGACCCAGATGATCTAGGGAAGCATAATGTAGCTCTTAATGAGGATTATGTAAAGAAGATCTCAGCAATTAAACACACACACACACACACACACACACACACACACACACACACACTCAAACAAACAGAAGGATGAAAATCCTGGCAAGAGGACTGGGGTCCTCAAAAGTAGAATAAATTTATAGAGTGGCCATCTTTTAGAATATATATATATATATATATATATATTAAAGGTTGTGTGTGCCAGTTACCTTGTTTTTTTTTTTTTTTTGTTTTGGTTTGGTTTGGGTTTTGGGTTTTTCTTTTTTCTTTTTCTTTTTTTCAGAGCTGAGGACAGAACCCAAGGCCTTGCGCTTGCTAGGCAAGCACTCTACCACTGTGCTAAGTCCCCAACTCCTAAAATATATTTAAATAACTTTAATTTAATACTTTGCAGTTTTATGGGTAATTGGCAAACAGTGCAACAGACCATGCTTACTTTCTGTTTAAAATCTAAAGGTTTTAAACAGTGCATGAGCCACAACTGAAACCCAACAGGAAGACAGTATTGCAAATTAAAAGCCATTCAACACTAAGATATGATTACAAATTAAATATTATTACAAATAGTACATCTGTCCCAGGATTTTCATCCTTCTGTTTGTTTGAGTGTGTGTGTGTGTGTGTGTGTTTAATTGCTGAGATCTTCTTTACATAATCCTCATTAAGAGCTACATTATGCTTCCCTAGATCATCTGGGTCCTCAGCTTTCTTTATCAGGTTTTGTATTAATGGCACTGGCAGTTTGAGGAAGACTGATCTGGCATTTTGTAAAATGCTTTCCAAGAATTTTCTTCATATTACAGCCTATGGTGGCTTGAATTAATATGCCCCCCATAGAACATGTGTACTAGTAGGGGTTTTGGCATCATTGTAAGGAATGAGTCACTGGGGTAGGCTTTGAGGTTTCAGTCCCATGCCAAGTGTGTCTCTCTCTTCCCAATGCCAGATGATCCGGATATAAAAACTCTAGCTACCTCTCCAGCACCATGTCTACCTGCAAGCTGCCATGCTTCTTTCCATGATGATAATGGACTAAACCTCTGAGTTGTAAGCCAACCCCAAATAAGTGTTTTTCTTTATAAGACTTACCAAGGTCAGCCAGGCGTGGTGGTACATGCCTTTAATCCCAGTACTCGGGAGGCAGAGGCAGGCAGATTTTTGAGTTCGAGGCCAGCCTGGTCTACAGAGTGAGTTCCAGGACAACCAAGGCTACACAGAGAAACACTGTCTCAAAAAAACAAAAACAAACAAACAAACAAACAAACAAAAAGACTTCCCAAGGTCATAGCATCTATTCACAGCAACAAAACCCTAACTAAGACAGTTGTAGGAAGGAAGACCCTACAGATGAAGTGCCCTGCTCTTCTTTAGACCGAGTGGCCATGTCATCAACCTGGCTTACATGTTGGTGGTATTAGTGTCAATGGTCTGACTGCTTTTGGATGGATAATATTTGAGTGTGGCCTCCAAGGTTCTGTGCACTAACCAGGAGCTTTTTCTTCTGGGTGCTGGTAAGAAAGTCTTGGGATCTTCCTAACGTGATACTGCAAAGGAAATCTGGGCATGCTGCTCTCAAGGGAGTTTGATGAAGCTGGTTTTATGGTATCTTTGCAAGAAAAAATAGTTGTAAAAAGAGCAAGGGTGGGCTGTCATAGCTGTCTGGCTTCCCATTTCTTCATACTGAATTTTCTGATGTACATGTTCCAACTATTATGATACCAACTACTATTATTAAACCCTCACCAAGAGAAGCCAGTACATACTCTTGACTCTCTAGAACTTATGAGGTAATAATCCTCTTTTATTTAGAACATGCCTAGTCTGAGTGTGTGTGTGTGTGTGTGTGTGTGTGTGTGTGTGTGTGTGTGTGTGTTGGGTAGTAGAGAAAATACATGTCACAGTCCAGGTATGGAGGTCAGAGAAAAACCTCGGGTGTCAGTCTTTTTTTGCCACTGAGCCTAAGAGTTTCCTAAGAGTTTCTTGTCCTAACCTTAAATTTCACCATGGGAACAGTGGAATTCCAGACCGACTCCTATGCCTGGTTGATGTTTGGCTTCTATGATTTCAACTTAAGTTCTGTTATTTAAATGTAAAGTGTTTTACACATTGAGCCCTTTCCCATGTCCCTCAAACTTTTTAATGTTTAGATTTTATTTATTTCATGTGTATATGTGTTTTGTTTGCATGTATATATGTGATCCACTTGTATGCTGGGTGCCTGCCTATTGGGCACCTGGAACTGGAGTTACAGACAGTTGTGAGCCATCATGTGGGTGTTGGGAATTTAACCAAGAATCTATAGAAGAGCAACCAGTTCTCTTAACCACTGAGCAAGGATATAGCTCTAGGTCCCTCTAACGTTTTTAACAGCAGTGTGAAGTGGATTAATTCACCCAGTCAGGTATTAATTTTCAGCTTTCTTTACAGCCTCTTTTGTACTTCATTTCTGCGAAAGTAATCACCAGCCATCAGTATATAAATAATTTGCAGAGTTCAGTGGGAAATTTGTGTCATCTCCTCTACTACTCGATTATTCAATCCTGTGTTTACATTAGCATAGAATCATGGATTTCTTTTTATATTTTGTGACAGATTAAATACTATGTTTAATCTTTATAACTCAGATTGCTTCAGTTTTGACCATTACAAATAGACATATCTACAAATATTCCTATGCATATAAACCCATATGTATCAATATTATAATCTAAACTTAATTCTATTCTGATAACTTCAGCTTTACTACAATATTTCATTTCATCCTAAACTTCTGATTTTGCTTATTTTATGTTTGTGGTCATTTGAATGTATTTGTCCCCTGCATGCCGATAGGAAGTGGTAAACTTAGGAAATGTGTTACTGTGGAGTTGGGGACTTGAGTCTAACGTATGCTCAAGCTATGCCCAGTGAGACTGTCATTTTGTGCCTATGGATCAAGATGTAGAACTCTTGGCTCCTCTAGCACCATGTCTACATGAACACTGCCATGCTCCCTGCCTTGATGATGAGGGACTAAACCTGTGAAACTCTAAGTTAGCTCCAATTAAATGTTTTCCTTTATAGTAGTTAACTGTGGTCATGGTATCTCTTCACAGCAATAAACCCCTAACAAAGACAATGTTCTTCCTCAGTTGTGGGAAGCCTGGCTCCCATCCCACACCATTCAACTACTTCTTTGTTCAAATATATTTTCATGTTCAGAAATGTTAATCTGTACATAATAAGTTTTGTCATAAACTATGTTAGAAATAAGAGAACAATGCTTATTAGATTTCCTTTTGTCTTTGTCGCTTCAATTTTTATTCATTGTCTACATTAATATAAAACTTTCCCTCCATTCCTAGAACAGGGTCGCACACTTCTAACACATGGGTAGTTTTTTGCCACAGTGTTAATTCCATCCTGAGCTACCTTTAGGCATCATCCCATTTACAAGTTATGAATCCCTTAGCCGTGAGATTTTAAATATCTTTTCTATAATACAGAAAGGATGCATGAGTTTTAAATTACAAATTAACCTGGAAATGGTGTCTATAATCTCAGCACCTGGAAGGAGGATCAGGAGTTCAAGGTCAGCATATTCTACACTACACACCTGAAGCCAATCTGTGGCCCATAAGACACTCCGTTAAAAACAAAAATGTATTCTAAGTTAATAATTATTTTCTGCTATGAAAAATGTTAAAATGCTCATTAGCAGTGAGACCTAAAAATAATATCGATATGTCAGGTATCTAAAGAGATGGAAAGACTATAAGAGCTAAAAGTTTTGACAATTCCAAAGAAATAGAATTTGCAGACACAACAGAGCTGGTGTAAGAATGAACTGACAGAGACTGTAACACCATCTACAGACCTGCACAAAACTGCTGCATGGAAAAGTGGAGGTAGACATGCTGGACACTGGACATAAAACCCAAGTATGAAGAAGAGATGATTACATGATTCTCCAGGGGAGGGAATCATTCACTGAGGGTAGATTCATTCATCAAAATGGATATTACCCTATCCAATGGTCAATCGACACTGTGGCAGAGGGGGCAGAAAGAAACGTAAGAGACAGTGGATGGGAAAGAGCTCTGAGAAATGCTGTTATTTGGATATAACCCACCTTTCCTACCCATGAACTCAGAGTAGCCATGGCAACCTGCATAAAACCTGTCCACCATTAGGCCCACTGATGTTCTATCAGGGATGAGTAAAAAGCTCATGAGGACCCATCCCTTTATTGGCAGTTAATGATTGAATGGGCAAGGAGAATCATATTCTCTGGTGGTCTCACCACAGGTAAGTTACCTTTCTTGGTGTAAATAACTCCCAACTCATCCTCATGTAAACAGTCCTTCTTAAGTAAAGTAGGCACACTCACAAAATATAATACTACGGAAAGAAGAAGCAGATTTATTGGTATAAGAAGGGCATTCAGCAGAAGGAAAATAACAAAGAAGAGGGATATGATCAAAGTACATTACATGTATATTTGAAGTTGTAAAATAATAAATACAAATGTTTTGTTAGGAAAAAGGTCTTTGCTAATGTGTGCATCTATAATCCTAGCTTTTGGGAAGCAGGAGGACTGCTGTTAGCTGAAGGCTGGCCTGCTCTGTGTAGAAACTTCCAGTAGATAGGGCTATTTAATAAGACCAGGTCTTAAGAAAAAAACAAAACAACAACAACAAAAAAACAAGAATTATTAATTGTTTTCCTCCATGGAGCCTTTCATAATCGCCAAGCTATCGAACTCCTTCTCAGAAGTCCCATGATCCAAATACATCTCATTATGTGAATTTTGCACACTTTCTGCTTTATTTCTGGAACACACGCTCCTTATGGAGAAGGATCTGAGTCCAATTCAATGGCATATGTTCTCATAACACTATACTAAGAAATATTTTTTAAAGCAACTAAATAATATTCACATATTTCTTGCATTTTGTGGAATCTTCTGAAACAGAGCCAGACTGAGTTCAGCTTTACTCTGTGTTTTTCACTCATGATGAAAGAGAAAATTATGACCAAGAGAGGCCACAGGCCAAGGCTGAGAGATCTGTCTCCTGGAGAGAGTTCTCGAAGGAAATAAGATTGTAAATTCTAGTTTTAAACCCTAGTCAGGGTTTAATCTGCATTTGGAGTAAATACTTACCATAAAAATAAGATTGATGTTTTTCAATGCTGTAAGATTTTATAGCTTATACCTTTGAGGTCAATTCTGTGTTCTACATACCAGCATCATTAATGACAATCAAGAACTACCTGCTTCCATCTATTTAACCTCGAGAAATAATTGCTTTTAGACCCCTTAATATAAGCCAAGAAGAAATGGTAGAGACCAAGACTTGCATGGATACCCAAAGATATCTCTGTCAAGGTCCTAAGGAAAACTTAGATTCTTTTTCTTGTTACTTTCTGTGATGACTCCCTGATTTCAGCTAACAGAGAAAGAAAGAGTACTTCCAAATGTACCTGTGGTGGTTTGAATAGGTATGGCAACCATAGACACATGTGTTTGAATGCTTGTCTCATAGGGAATGACACTACTAGAAGGTGTGGCCTTGTTGTAGTAGGTGTAGTCTTGTTGAAGGAAGTGTGTCACTGTGGGGTTGGACTTTGAAGCCCCGTATGATGAACCAGTGTGGCACACAGTCTCACCTTGCTGCCTGTGGATCAGGATGTAGAGCCCTCAGTTCCTCCTCCAACTCCATCCCTGCCTGCAGCTCACCATGCCTCTCATTAGGATAATAATGGACTAAACCTCTGAACCTGTAAGCCAACCCCAATTAATTGTTTTCCTTTGTAAGAGTTGTCTTGGTCATAATGTCTCTTGACAGCAATCGCACCCTATTTAAGACAGCATCCAAACACTAGCCCCTGCTATGTTCTGCATTTTCTATGTTCTCTGATTTTTATAATAGAAAAACTGCATATACCTTTTTGAAAGTTTATTTTGTTGAAAGAAAAAAATATAGACAAAATCTCATCTATAATACTTTATCAGCATATCTTTATGTGTTAAATAACGAAACACTAGCAATCTTCCATGTGGGGAGCAGGCATGGACACATGGGCCAAAGATGGTGCCCTGGCTCTATGCTAAGCCCTGTGACCTTGCTTGTTTATCCCAGTCTCAGTCATGCACAGTAAAAGCAGTGCATGTAACTCGTTGGAGAGATAGCCCAATGTCTTTCGATACCACTCTATCAGCCTATCCTGCATGCTGCCTTGGACTTGTGCGTCTATGATTGGGTGGTGTGAGGTGACATGAGTGAATGGAAGAGGATAAATTGTGGGCAGTCCCAGAAGGAATAAGGAATAAGGGAAGGGAAGAAGGAAGAAACGGAATAAAGGAAGCTGTGGAAAGCTGCGTGAGACCTACCTTGACATGAGTGTCATTTATTCCCATGTCTCTGCTGGTCAGAGATGTGGGCCTGCGACAGTTCCATCTCTTCAAATTTCATTTAACAGCTCTTTACAGTGAATCTTCTTAGCCTATCATTAGGAAGTTTGCTTCAGGAAGACCATATCTTACCATTTTTAAGGCTTTGTTGAGGCATTTCAAGGGTATAATACAACCCCCCTTTAGGGACAAACAACTGAAAACAAAGTGAAGATAACATTACAGTACTATTTTGTTATCTTGTTGTATAGGTAGGCTAAAGAGCATACCATTGACCACAAACTAAAATTCAAGCTTTGAAATCACTGTCTCCAAAGCTAGAACTTGGAATGAACAGTCAAAAGAGCTGAAGTGCCAAGTTAAAGTCTTAGAAGGATGCACAGCCTCTACCACAAGTCAGACCTTCAAGACTTGGACCACGATAGGTAAAGTGCTCTGCTGGACCTGATGGGGGAAGGAGGAGTGAGACTCTGTACTGAATCTTATGCAAATCTTCCAGAGAGGAAACATCTCAAAGAAGGAAAACATATGAAAGAAATATGGGAAAACTTCTTTCCAATATTTAAAGGGCAAAATACCTAATTTATAATGGATGGAAAAATGTCTGAGGGCAAGAATTTTAAACATTGTGGGACATGGTAGGGCACAGTGATGAAGACTGGATAGACAGTTATTCTTACTGCAATGTCACCATAATATTTGTCAATAATGGTAATTTATTACAATTGAACATATATAATAATGTTACCCTGTTTTTAATCACTGTGCCCCAGTTCTTATTCACATGGCAGGAAGATATTGCCTATGGCATGAAGAACATAATTAATGGTGCCTTTCTATTACAATTTCCACTCAGAAGGATAACATAGAGTAGAAACCTGGCTCAAAAGGGAATCACATGACGAAGGTTAGAACCATGTCCGCTCCCTTGGAAATGATGAGTATAGAATGAAAATGAGAGACAAAGAAATAGGTGGAATGCATTCAATTAGTGTCTAGTAATGCCCAGACAAGATAATGAATTACCTCTTGCTGTGCAGTTATACTTTAAAACTGATGTTCCCACATTTGAGCAAAAGTGAGTCAACTCTTCAATGTCTATAACATAAAATGTTTTCTGCTTAAGCCAGACTCAGTTTTAATTGTTTGAGCCAATGGCAATTGTTTGAGATGGCCTTCAGTCACAGCACAAGATAGAAACCATTAAGTTGGTGGGCAGGTTAGAACATCTAAACTCAAGTCTGTGGATGAGCTAATTCCACTGCCAAGATGAGAATTAAGAATTAATTGTATTCCACAGGAACATTTATGCTGAACTCTACATTTCAGCAATTTCCTTTTCATACAGAGTCTAGGGAATGGAAATGGACAAAAGCAAGCAAACCAAGAATGTAGCCCACAGAAGAAACTAATATATTGCTTAACCTAAAAAATAACCTCAAAGTTCACAAGCTACTGAACAAGCAAGCTACAAATCTGTGGTCAGCAGGTCTGAGAGAAGAGATAGAGTTGATCTTCTGGTAATATTATGAGTAGGTGGCAATATTCCATGTAGCAGGTGGTCTGGGTGCCAAACATTGCATCAGTCAAAAATCCTCTGGCCAGAGAGTGCCCCACCTGAGTGGTCCATCACATAATCAGCCACCAAACGCAGACACTACTGCATACACCAGCAGGACATTGCTGAAAGGACCCTGATATAGCTGTCTTCTGGGAAGCTTTGACAGTTCCTGACAAACGCAGAAGTGGATGCTCACAATCATCTATAGGGCAGCATACAGGGTCCCCAATGTAGGAGCTAGAGAGAGTACTCAAGAGTTGTAGGGGTCTGCAACCCTATAGATGGAACAACAATATGAACTAATCAGAACCCCCAGAGCTCATGTCTCTACCTGTATATGTATTAGAAGACGGCCTAGTTGGCCATTATTCGGGAAGAAAGGCCCTTGGTCTAGCAATGTTTATAGGCCCCAGTACAGGGGAAGGCCAGGGCCAAGTAGCGGGAGAGGGAGGGTAGGGGAGCAGGGCGAGGGGAGGATATAGGGGACTTTTGGATAACACTTGAAATGTAAATGAAGAAACTCTCTAATAAAAAAAAAAAAGATGGGCATATAGGGAATTAAAAGTCAGAAGAAAATTGTCAAAAAAAAAAAAAAAAAAATTCTCTGGCCACAAACAGCCCATGCCCAAATTAAGAATAATGTTCGCAGAACTGGCCAGCACAAAACAGGAAGCATGCATTAACAACTTGAATGCATGGGCATTGTACTTTGTACTTCCACATGAACCCCTAAATCAGTAGTTATAAATGATTTCCTGTCCCAGTTCTTTGGGAAAAATTGTTGTTAAAGTACTATAGCTATCTATTCAATCCAATTTATGATAATTCCCTTTCTCTTGGAATAACAAGAAGAGTGTTTCTAGGTCACACTGTATATCACGTGAGCACTTTCCAGATGATAGTCGTAAAGGCAACCCACCTGAAACAAGGTGGACCAACCATAGACTCTTAGCCAGAAATTTAACATTAGAATTCAAAGATGTATAGGAAATTAGGAATTAAGTGTGTGTTGAAACACAGGTTTTGAAAAACAAACTAAAATAAAATAGAATCTAGGTTCTCATATTTTCCTTCTGATTCCCTTCTTCTAAAAGTCTGGTGGTAAAACATTGACATCAATCTTTTAATTCATCATAATAGGGTTCAAAGAAATAACTCTCTTTTACTTACATTAGCACTATCCAGCTTATGTCTGACTCAACTCTGACAAAATCCCTATTACAGGGTGCATTGGGATTTGGGGGATTGTGCATGGCAAGGCTTCTTTGGAGGCCATGGCCATTAATCATCTTCTATCACTACAAATGTCTGCTATAATTAAGTTAGAAGAAGAAGGGTCATTGTCCTATGGTTTCAGGAGAAGACTGAGTAGACCCATTGTCATGGTTCTTTGATGGGAGTGACATAGCAATGGTGGGGAAATGCATGGCAGAGAAAACTGTCCACCCAATCAGCCAGGATATGAGAAAAAAGAGGATGGGGCTGAACTTCATAATCTCTTTGGAAGCTCCTACATCCACTCCAGTAGTGACTCGCTTGGCAGACCTGAAAACCTGGAAGCAGTCCTGAGGCAAAAAGTTTCAAAGGAAACCCACCCTCCTGGAACTGTGGCATTCCATAGCCCGTATGCTCAATTTTGTCCTTGTGTATGGATCCATGTGCTCTCAATTAGTAGGATCTTATTATAGTGCATTCATAGATTGAATCCTGTTATAGTTAAGCCTTCCAGTGTTCCAACGGTCCGAGAGAATCCTTGATTTCAGTAGGAATTCAGAAAATCTAGAGATGAGAAACTATTAGCATCGCATAGAACAGAGCCAAAGTAGCTCAGAGCTGCTCTGCAGAATGATTACTAGGAACAATAGCCAGTCTTACCCAGGCAAGGAACTATGTAAGAGTTAGGATTTCCCACTGAGACAGGAATCTTCACTACAGCCAGGTATAAAAGCCAAGTCACTCCCATATACAGGAATTTACAATGGTTTAGGAAGTAGCGTGGGCTGTGGTTTTAGAGTATTGCATTATTCATGAGAAGGTTAGCTAGAGCAGAACTCCTTAATTAGAACCACGACTTGGTTGTGAAAGCCCTTGCCCTGGGAGTGTAAAGACCTCACACCTGGAACTAAGAATATAGCTGACTTAGATAGAGCTGACTTTGTCTCAGTTTATTTACTGCCAGTCTTTGTGTTTACATTTCCTCTGTTTTGTGTAAGAGTCACTAAGCATCCAGTGATCTCATTGTACCTTGCTGATGTGTCACCTAACTTCCCTATTGTCTTCTGTATAAAAAGTCTGATGCTCAATTTGACATTACATTCAGATCCACACTCCCTTGTGTCATGTCTGTTTGTCATTCGCCGAATTCTTGCCCAATTGCTCCAGAGAACCCATTCCATGCAAACGGGATATAAAGGGTCTGCGGCAGGAAGCCATAGTTATAATAACCTAGAACCCACCTCCAAAGGTCCCCAATTTTTCCTAATAGTGATACTGCATCTAGGAGACCAATCCTTAACATTATATCTGCATCTAAACCAGCATGCTTATTTAATTACCTTCTTAGATATACCCCCACCCCATTGTAGATATGCTATCTACAAAGGACAGGCTTTCTGCCATGATAATAGTGGACTATGCCTCTGTTCTGAATTGAATCAGCTCCAATTAAATGTTTGCTTTTGTAACAGTTGTCATGCTCATCATGGTTCCCCTTCACAGCAATGGAATACTGACTAAAACAGAGGCAGAGGCATGTGGATCTCTGCAAGTTCAAGGCTAGCCTGATTTACTTAGTGACTTCCAGAGCATCTAGAGCAACATAAGACCTTGTCCCAAAACAACAACAACAACAACAACAACAACAACAACAATCACACAGCTGAGAATCAGGGGAAAACAACAGCCACAATTGAAAGCCCTCTGAAAGTTGATTTGCTTGTCTTCTCTTCGTGTTATTGTAGCTTGTCCATGTTCACTGACCTCCTTTGTAAAGTAAATAAAATGAAATCCAAATCTTTGACTCTGGTTTTGAGTAATTTCCATCCCATTTTACTATCTACCTAGAGAGTAACTACAATCAGTCATACAAATCTAACCCCTTCCACATTCTACTAAATGGTAAAAATTACACTCAATTAATCAGTATTAAATGAGGTAGAAGAATATTGCATGAAGTCCATGTTAGTGTCATTTTCCTGCCCTCTGTGCACCTGCCCAGACACAGTAATATGACTGGAAACATTGATTTTGAAGTCAAGTAGTTCCAGTTCTGCCTATCACTAGATAGACTCCAAGCAATCAATGGCTATTCTTTGACTCAGTTTTATCATCTTTTGAAAAAGATATTATATGGGGCATATGACTCTCCTTGAGTGTTGGAGAGTTTAAGCAGGTAAGGTACCTAAATGATATCCATGGTGTCCTCATACCAGGGAAATCTCTTGGAGAGTTGAATTAATGGAATTCCAATTTCCATATCATTTTTCAAAAACAGTTCTGCTGCACTGGCTCCAACTCTAAACACAACACTTAATTTTTGAGGATATTCAAAGCATGATACTAATATCACAAAAAACAAACATCCAATGTTTTGGTGGAGGAGTCAGTGACATTTCATCACTGTCCTAATCTGAATGTCAAAGTCTGATTTACCCAAGAGAACCGCCAATATTTCTGGGCAACCTCCCCTTTCCTAACTTATGCAAATGCCACACCGCAGCAGCTGAGCTAACCTGTACCATTTACCAAAGCCAAGCCCCCCACCACCCACCCACCAAAAACAAATTTCTCTCTTCCTGGCATGCTGAATAAGAGATATGCATGAATTAAACATTTCCTGAGACACTTTACTGAAGTCTCAGGTAACAGGATGTGTTTGGGGATTTAGTTGGCATACTTTAAGAGTACATGAGACAGCAGGAGACACTTGGGGAGTGATCCTGAGACTTTCTTTCCCTTTCTTATCCATCACTCACCTCTGTTACTTTAACACTGTAATTTATTTATAAAGAGACATCATTATAAAATTTAAAATAAATGTTTACACCCTGATAAGCACTATTAAAAGAAAGGGTACTGAATTCATTTAAATGTATTTGCAAAAGATTGATTTTTCCCAAGGGGGTATACGTATCCCATATCTTTAATTATTCTTGAAGTTTTGCCTATCAACTGACAATTTCATACAGAATGGAAGCCAAACAGCCTGGCTCTCCTGACAGTGAAAAGTTATAATAACACCAGAATGAAAACAGGATTTTCACTTAGCTTATCTGTTCTAGTGTCTGAGTTACTCAGCCTCAGAAATGTAATATAACCACATGCTAGTGAACATGGTTGCTCAGAATATATTAAACCAAAAGGTGAGCTCAATGTCAATTTTTCCCAGTTTTTAAAGAGTTTGTTTTTAAGTAGCCATTATGATGGGTGCTCCAGAAGTAGAATTAACACCACCACCACCAACAACAAAAATAACAACGTTTTCCCATGGAATCACTCCATTAACCATAGCTCTTTTAGAGTTGTTCTCTCTGCAGGAATAAGACTGCTTTCTGTGAATCAGGATGATCGGTCTTTGTACTAAGAAAGAGCCAAGTGGTTTAAACATTCTGCTCTTCCTAATGCTTGTACCTGTGCTTGCACATGTCACTGTGGAAATAGGCTGTGATGAGTCCCACTTGTGTTTCATGCACAGGGATGGCCACGCTTCACAATGCTGTCATGGCTGCATCTCGGGGTTTTTCCCCAACCCCTGATCTCTGCAACAAGCACTGGCCAACTCTGCTGGTAGGTAACCAGCCCCACACCTCCCTTCTTTCTTTGCACGGGCCCCCTTTGGGGACACTGGTTTCTTTTTTAACACTTATCATGGTTCAGGTCTTCCAGCAGCTGGTTTTGCCCAAAACATACTGTTTGAGAGTTACAATGGTTCGGTATTTTGGTGTTGTGCTGCTGAAATATTCACTTAAAATGCCATATCTTATGTTAGACATATTTACCACTGTAGTAGCTTTTACTCCTTGGTGCCACAAAGGCTCTTCTTCAAGAAGGACGTAGCCTTGTCTTTCCAATCGTGCCACTTTCATATCTTTACATGCCAAAGGCACAAGCTTTCTAAGCTAATTAAAAATATGCAAAATCAAATTGACCATTATGCTCTCTCCTTTCTCCTTCAAGAGGCAAAACAGAATGACCTTGATCTTGAATTTATGTGGGTTTATGATGATCTCAAAACCTATCAAACGTAGTAGATACCAGGCTTGTCAATTTGTGAAGCTCAGAGATATAGGTAAGCAGTCTTCTTTCTTCCTTTTCTAAATGGCCATCTTTGATCCCTGAATAGCTCATTGGGAAGTTCATCTCTGAGGCCAGCATGTAGTGAGGAAGCTCACAGAAACCTGAAAGAGAGAACAGTAGAGAAGTGCCAAGACAATATCAAAAGAGCAATGTGCAGGCCTTGGCTTCTTCCACTGTAATCCTTGTGTGATTATGACTGTATAAGATCGTGAGCCAGAAATACACAATAACATCTTCCCTGAATCCAACACAATCACATGGGCACTGCAATCAGGAGAGAGAGCAAACATCAACTTTGCTCCACACATGTGTAGGAAGCAATAGATTCCTCAAATTGGATATGGCACTACAATTGAACCTTTGTAGTAAATATTAACACCAGAGGACATTGGCCTGTGGGCAAGCAGGGTGCTGGAAGAACTTATGGAGACTGGTAAGGAAAGTATCAAAGGCTTGAAGAAGAGAAATAAAGGAGAATGGTAAGGCACCTCAAAGGTCTGCAGTGAAACTGAAAGGAAAGAAAGGAAAACATCCCTGGAAGGTTAAGAACTAGAGACCCCTTTATGTGATATCAGAGAGGCGGAGTCTGCAGGTGAGCTGAGAACATGGGACTTGCCAAATGTAACTAATGAACATGATTTATGTAAGGAGATTCCAGGAAATGTCTAGAAGGCCACTTTGTTTCTTCCCACTGCCCACACTAAAATGAGGAAAAAGAGAAAAGCTAAAGTGAAAGGATTAATAGTCTGGCTAGTTTTAGGTCAACCTTACACATGCTGGAGTCATCTCAGAGGAGGGAGCCTCAAATTGAGAATCTGCCTCTGTAGGATCTAACTATAGGCAAGCCTAGAGGGCATTTTCTTAATTAGTGATTTGTAAGGAGTTGGTCTGGTACTGAAAAAGTGAAACATAAAAACTAGGCCTTTAGGCCCAGGCTTGAGAATGCAACCTTTGTGACGCAGTGCTCCAAGGCATGCTAATCATAAAACAGATAGCAACATTCCTCCACCTACCTGTTTCCTGGGTTCAGGGAGTGTTCATTCAAAGAAAGTCAACCTGACCCACCCTGACCCACCCTGACCTCTCCTGGAACCTGCTATGCAAATGTGCTATTGTTAGGGGCTCATAGAAACTGTCTTGAGAAATAACCTGCACAATTACCAGGTATTCCTTGTGACTCTTGTGACTTTGACTCTTAACTGGTATAATTGGTATTTTCCAACAACACCCTCTCTACTCCCTTGAGTTGTGTTTTTTTCCTTTAAATAACCTTTTACCCAGCTACTGGGAGGGGGGGGGGCACGATCCTCTAACCCTGCATGGGGTATGACTGTGGGTCCCAGAGCACTCTTGGAATAAAAGTCCTCTTGCAGTTTGCATCAAGACCGTTTCTCGTGAGTGATCTGGGGTGTCTCCTCTCCTGAGTCAGAACATGAGGGAGTCCTCACGTTGTGGGTCTTTCAGTACCACTCTGTGGTATTGCTGTGTAGTACTGCTGGGTATTAAAATGCTAAATACTGGCCATATCTCAAAGATCTGGTTACCCCTAAACTGAAGAGATCCTCATTATGTAACCTTGTTCCTCAAGTAATAGGTCAATAAAAGGCTAAAGCCTATAATTGGGCAGAAGACATACGTAGACATATTTTCTGTGACCTGGCTGGGGGCTGCAAGTAGAGAAAGGAGAGAAAAAAAGAGGTGAGACCAAAGGAAGAAGAAGCTACCATGAGAGGAGATGAACCATGAGAACAGGGAGTAACAGGGGACATATGATGGCTGGGATATAAGTTAGAATACCTCCAAACCTACCTGATCTAGGCTCTCTGCTTGAAAATAAAGTACCTGGATTGTATGTCTTTTATATAGGCTGTATATTGAATTATATATATCATATATATTATATATGATATATAATATAGAATTTATAATATTTTTATAATAAAATATTTATAATATAATATTATATATATTAATATAATATATATAATATTTATAATATTTTTTACACTGATTAATGTGAGAGCCCAGTAATCCTGAGTTCCATAAGAAAGCAAGATGAGCCAGTCATGGAAAGTAAGCCAGTAAGCACTACCTTTCTGTGGCCTCTGCATCAGCTCTTAACACCAGGTTCCTGCTGGATTTGAATTCCTACCTTGGCTTCCCTCAGAGGACTGTGATTTTGTATATATAAGTCAAACAAACACTTTTCTTCCCTAGTTGTGTTTGTTCTAATGTTTCATCACATCAATAGTAACCCTAGCTAAGACAAACAGCCACAAAAATTCGAGATTTGAATGGAATTTTAGAAACTTGTGAAAATGAAATCAACTTAAAAAAAAAAAAGTCTTTCAGGTCAAGAAACTTCCAAAGAAAGAAATTGAGCAAACCCCAAATATGACTATGAGTTATCAGAAAGAACTTTTCAGACAAAAGATGCAGGGTAGAAAGTCAGAGAAGCACGTAGCTATGAGAAAGGAATGGAGATATCCGCTGAAGCCTCTCACCAACTGAGAATCAAGAGCCTCCCACAACTGACACTTGCTGGGAAGTTAGCTACATAGAGAATATTACTTTAGAGTAAAGATATACATTCAACTATTTTACATTAAAATAGCAGCAGCCAGGTTAAAGCCCTGAATGTTATGTCCTTCCTTAGGTACTCTTTCTGGGAATCTCAAAGGAGGTAGTGAACTTCTATTTACAGTAAAGACTTGCCAAGTTCCTGAATCCATGAGATCTACCTTATTGATTGTAATCCTGTCAGGAGCCCTGAGGGAGCCACCCAGCAGTAAATTTAGATTCCTTATCCTTTTGAAGATAACAACACACACACACACACACACACACACACACACACACACACACACTCCAAAAAGAGAAAGACACATTATATAAATTGAGAACTCAACAAAAATCACTTACCGGTATGCTTCAAAATTATCAAGGTCATACAAAACAAGGCAAACATAAGAAATCGCTACAGCTCAGCGGAAGCTAAGGAGTCATAAATAGCCAGGATGGTAAAGCAACCTTCCATAGCAATCTGGAAGAGAAAGATGTTAGGAAACAACTAGGGAACGTGCAGCAAATGCAAAGCCCTGTTAACAATAATATTTTACTACCTGAGAGATAGGATTAGTGGGCATGCAGGTTTCAACAACCTTTGAAGCCAGGTGTGAGGTATACAGGTATCTTATCATATCTGCTGGGATTCAGACCCAGGACAAGGAGCTGCATATTTTACAAACCAACGACCTGGACTCCAGGTTCTCCCAGCGTTCCTCAGTTCCTACCTGTTACATGGAATACCTTGCACTCTGCCCTGAATTTCCCTTCCCTCAGCCCCCAGGAGCTCTTCCCTATATAATGCAGACATTTGCCCATGTTCTCCCCCACCCTATGAGTGCTTTCTTTTGTTCTCTTCCCCCTCCCCTCTGTCTTCTTCCCCATGGTGACTTCCCTGGCCTCCTTCCTCAGGACCAGTGACTGTCCCAGAGCTGCTTCCAAATAAACCTGCTTTTATATACTTTAGTCCAGTTTGAATTGACTCATTTCACCAGCAGAAAATAACTTTGCATCTTTTATGTGAACCTAAAATTATTCTAACATAATTAAAGAAAAGAAATTCTATAGCATTTCCTTTAAATATCTGCATCCTGGTGGAAGTAAATATAAGCTTAGGCCAGGAAACTAGACAGAAGCTCTGGAGACTGAAAAAGGGAAGGTATAAATGTAAAGAGTAGGAGAACAATATAGCAAAACTGAACGATGAATTATGGGAGTCAGACCAGGGATGTTGGGTAGCAGGAGCAGGAAACTCAATCAATAATAATAATAATAATAATAATAATAATAATAATAACCCAGTGTGGAAACTGTCTTAGGGTTTTACTGGTGTGAACAGACACTATGGCCAAGGTAATTCTTATAAACACAACATTTGTTTGGGGCTTCTAGGTTCAGAATTTCAGTCCATTATCATCAAGGCAAGAGTATGAGAGCATCCAGGCAGGCATGGTGGAAGAGGAGCTGAGAGTTCTACATTTACATGAGAAGGCAGACTTCCAGGCAGCTAGGATGAGGGTCTTAAAGCCCACACCCACAGTGACACACTTACTCCAGTGATGCCACACTTCCAAATAGTGCCACTCCCTGGGCCAAGCATATTCAAATAACCACAGAAACCTATGACTTCATAATCTACATTTAAAATAAAAACTTTTTTTTTCTTAATAACACAAGAAAATAGAGGCAAGGAGATAGATGAGATAGGAGAAAGTATTTGCCACACAAGTTCCAGCACTGGAGCTCAGATCCACCGCACCTGGGCGAAGGCTGAGTGGGCATAGTATTTATCTCTAACTTTACTAACACTAAGAAGACAGGGCTGGGTATTCCTGGAACAAGGAGCCATCTGGAATAGTGGAGACAGCTAGCTGGGGATGAAATGAGAGATCCTGCCCCAGTGAATAGGGTGGAAATGAGCAAGAAGACCCCAAACATCAACATAGGCCTCTAAATGCATGTTCCACACATGTACATGTTCACCTGCTCACACAGGTGCACATGCAGGCACACATGCACATAGCTGAA
This sequence comes from Mus minutoides, assembly GCA_902729485.2. Lineage (NCBI taxonomy): Eukaryota > Metazoa > Chordata > Mammalia > Rodentia > Muridae > Mus > Mus minutoides. The sequence goes on from LR749793.1 coordinate 1,662,462, forward strand.
TACACACACTCACATATAACACACACACAATACAATACAAATGCAGAAATAAAAGAAATTATGGAGAAAGGGGAGTCCTGACTATATTACAGAGTTGCTATACCAACCACATTCTTAATTTACTACACTGTACAAATCACTGTGCTGTTAGATTCCTCTTAATCTATTTTTCTCCTTCTCCCTGCCAGACTTCAGCAGTGATGAGTGGGTCTCAAAGAGGTTAGGATGGCAGAGAAAGGGAAAGTGTCCCTTTAGGAGCACCACTGTCTAGGAACTCAAATTCTAACATTGCTGTTGTAAAGGAGCCACACTTGCCGAGAATTGGAAAGAGTCATTTGGTTTGCACAGTTGAAGAAAAGTCTCAAATTATTTTGTGTCACACTGTGGAAAAAATATTTAAGAACATAAATATTAGAGCCCAGAGAAACTCAAGGGTAGTAGTGGGGTTGTTTAGGAAATTGAAGGGTGGAAAATAAAGCTGACTGAGAAACTGGAAAGAAGTTTTTAAGATTTAGCATGGAAGAAGCTAAAGGACATAAACATTTCATGTCACAATAATCAAGGCTACTTGTGCTAACCTGTGGCCTTCACAGACTCATCCCTGTTTGTTGGGTTTGATGCTTTTTCAATTCACAGGGCAATGAACTGATGACTCCTTTATTTGTTGGTAACAAGTTTTGTTTTTTGTTTTTTTTTTTTGTTTGTTTGTTTCTAATTTTATGTGTTCCTGCATAAGAGTCACAGAAGGCCAATCACCGTTAGATGTTTTATACAACCTTTCAGAACCAGATCTGCCTTTTCTGATGAGAAATGTCTTCCATAAGCTCGTCCATAAGCTCGTATATTTGAACACTTGGTCACCAGTTGGTAGCACTGTCTGGAGATGTTGAAGACTGTGGCCTTGGTGGAGGAAGTATGTCACTTGTGGTAGGCTTTGAAAGTTAAAAGACTTTTGCTACCTTCAGCTCGTGGCTGCAAACCATGATAGCAAGAAGAGGAGCCCTGAAACCTTCAAACTCACATACAGAGCAGATAAGTTGAACTGAAGGCACGAGGGCTCTGCTCCTTGCTCCTGCTATCACATCTTTCAAGATGTATGAACTCGATAAGTATGGTTTTCTTTGGTCATGCCGGTTCATTGCAGTAACAGAAAAACAAATGCTGGCCCTTCCTGTGAGTCCAGTTAATTCAGCCAAGCTCATCTCTACATGAATCAGAGAGAAAAGAAAAGGAAGGAAGGAAGGAAGGAAGGAAGGAAGGAAGGAAGGAAGGAAGGAAGGAAGGAAGGAAGGAAGGAAGGAAGGAAGAACTGGGCAACCAGCAAAACAGAGACACAACAAGGACAGACAGCAAAGCAGAAGACAAATGCCAAGCAAAGCCTGAAGTGACCCCAACACCGGGGCCACGGCGATGGAACAGGAAGATCAGAGTTTTGTTACTAAAAGCTCATGAAAAACACCCCGTAAACAAAACAAAACTTTGGTTCCAGAGGGATAAGTGTCCTTTGTGTTGGAGACGCATGGCAGCAAACAGCAAGAATGCTAGGGGTAGGGCACTGAGAGCTCATATTCAAACTCAGGCACAATCATGTCTATCTGTTTGAAGCATTATCTCTTCCTCTCTAAATTTGAAGGTTCCAACCGCACCATTCTCTCAGCGATTTAATGGAGCTGATATGGGGAGATACTTGGGGTCTAGAATTGTGAATACTCTAAAAATGAAAGTGGTTCTAGAGAGAAACTTTGCACTTTATCTCCTCCTCAGAGATCCCATGCCTCATTTTATAAATTAAAAACTTGGCATGATAAACTTAATTGTAATTTCTTCCTCGGCCTATGTAAAGTTCAATCTGAAACAATTTCAGAGCATTTCATTTTAATGACTGAAATGTGTATTCAATTCCTATAAAAATCCAGTGCTCCATTCCAAATGCACTTGACATTCTGCAGCACATCATTTAAATTTCTCTTAGTAATTTCCTGCCTTCTGTGAGACAGTGATATTATACTGCCTCAAGGCATTTTGCATATTTTGTGGATTTTAACATTGTAAGTCCTGGTGGGTTTTTTTTTTTTTTCTCACTCTCTCATTATGCCCTGTTCTCAGCCCATACTTCCCTTTGTTTCTCTCTAAGAAATAATGGAAAACTTTAAACAATTTGCATGCTTTTAAAAAGCAGTTTCTGAGACATGGGAATAAGTGAGAGTTTGAGACAAATGTAAAGAAGAAGAAGATATAGGAGTAGGAAAAGTATTCTATGCAGGTGAATGACAATGTCATAGACTTGTTCTGCTGACACATGAAGTCCTGAAAATACATGGAGGATAAGAACCAGAATCAGGTTCACATAAAATAAATACATTTACAAACCCACTCTAGGATCTGAAATCTCTCAGGTAAAAGATTAGGAAAGAAATCACTCCAGATCTTTTAGCTTTTCAAATATAAACTCTATTGAAAGGAGAAGAAATACTTAAGTAGAAAAAGAAAGAATAGAATAATATTACCCAAATCAACACTGGGAGCCATTATGTGTAATAACTTCAATAGAGAGAAGCTGCACATTCAGCAGTATAAAAAAGAAGGACTCTTCCTGTCTACTTTTACAACTGGGAAATAAATATTTTGCTTATCTATTATTATATTTAACATACAATACTTACACTATGAAACATCTTCCTAGATAATTTAATAATAATATCGACAGGAGATATTTTTATTTTGAGCTTTTAATCTTTGATTTTTTTATATCTGTATTTTTAGGCCTCCATAATTTTATGTACTAAGTTTCTAGCCAATATTACCAGAAAATAACAATAATAGTAGTTGATGCATAAACACACTTCACACTGAGAGTTGATGGTTTATCTCTCGTCCTTGTGAATCCAGGTGAGTTCTGAAATTTCTCTGTATTTTTAGTAAAATCTGAATTATTATCTTTTCTTGAGCCAAGTTCTAGAAAAACAAGAATTTCTATTTTTTTCTTTAAATGGTTGTTCTTGGAGAAGGAAGCCAGCATAGTACAGAAAGTTTAAGAACTCTTGAGTTTAACACATATGAAACCCAAAGTAGTCACTTGCAAAAGCCATGGGAAGAGAGGTAGCCAACCAGCCCTGGTGACAGACCCATAGGTAAAGAAGATTTCTGATCATTCTCAGCCACAGGCCATCCATCTCTAACATATAAATGATGTTTTTCCAGTTTTCATTTATGTGATGAAATATGACACCAAGGAATTTGACTTAAAGGATATAGGTTTCTTTTGATATGTGGTTTCCCATATTTCAGGTTATAATTGACTTGTTTCATGCTCTTTGGATTATGAAAGGGTAGAAACATTGGGGCAAAAGGTGGAAGGAAGCTGCTAAGCTAAGGTTAGCCAGAAACAAGAGAAAGATAGATGGCTGGGAGAGGAAGCTCTGGAGACAAGATATAGCCTTCAAAGTTACACACACACCAGTCCATCCAACAAGCCCATTTCCTAATGGTCCATCATGCTATGAATTCATCATTGGGATCCAATCTCGGCTCAAAAGTCCACCACAGGGCAAATAAGGCCTTTAACACATGAGCCTTAGGTAGACATCTTTAGACTCATACAATGACAATGACCCTAACAAAGAACACAACACAAAGCATATCAATACTCATAACACATGCACACACACACATATATGTGTGTATACACATACATACACATGTGCACACACAGCACATGCACATACACATGCACAGCAAGTTGAGGGTAGACTGTTGCATAATAATATGCAGAATAACTAGACAGATGTTTGAAGGACACATAGTGAAAGAAAATAAGACATCTCATAAACAAACAGGAGAAAACATCTGGGTGGTTGTTTGCTCTTGAGACAGGGTCTCACTGTGTTCTCCAAGCCTCTCTTGAGACAGGGTCTCACTGTGTTCTCCAAGCCTCTCTTGAGACAGGGTCTCACTGTGTTCTCCAAGCCTCTCTTGAGACAGGGTCTCACTGTGTTCTCCAAGCCTCGCTCATGGAGCTGGAGTAAAAAAGAACTCTCAATCACTTCAAGGTTAGAGAAGATCTTTAAACAATGTCATGAGAAATATTAAAAACATCAATTAAGTCTAGGAAATGTAGAAAAACATGCCATTATTTTCGTTAGATTTTAACTCACATGTGGCTAACGCTAAACTTTGCTCCCTTTCTATTTTGTCCTTGATCCTTCACAAATAATAAAATTTAATTTAAACGTGAATTAGCATTTCATTATTGGTGTACATTTTAGTAAGTAAAAACAATTTAAAAAATAAAAATTATGTATTCTTTATCTGAAAATCACATTAAACTGGGTATCTTATTTTATCTGAGAGATTTATAATATCATTTCAACCATAATGCATAAAAGGTAGGTGTGTGTGTGTGTGTGTGTGTGTGTGTGTGTGTGTGTGTGTGTGTATGTGTGTGTGTAGTACTGGAGCCTAAACCCCACAGCTTCAGACACTCTAGGCAAGCCAACTACTATATTATACCTTCGGGCCTACTTTAAAAAATCAAAACAAAACAAAATACCAACAACAACAAAAATCCCACTCTTACAAATTAGGTACCACAACTTTTGATACTTCTTTGTTATTGTTGTTGTTAGCAAAAATTAGTAGAGATAGGGATAGTAGATTTTTATGAGATATCTTCTACTTTTTTTTAATGATGGACAGTGTATTAGGCAGTGGTGGTACCTTATTATATAACAAAAAGCTGTCAACTGGAAGCATAAAATAGCTTTAAGTTTAAATTTCCTTGATTTCATACCCATGAAAATGAGAAAATGTCTCTCTTTGATGGTGTATGTGCTCTTGGGAGCAGAAGGCAATTCTCAATCCTCTGTCTTCACTCTGACAGTAATTTAGATAAACTTCTTTAGCAGAATATTAGAGCAGTCAGAAAACTGACAGTAAGATAGGTGTAGATCACTCTCTACTTCAGAGTGGGAACCAGGCTCAATATTAATCTGGGATTCAAAAGGTAACAAGGCTAGCTGCCCTGGCCAGTGTTATCCATGCAAAAATTCTTAGACGTGTAGTAAGGACAAAGGATATCAGACCTTTGCATCCTATCAGAGCTCAAACTGCCATCACCTAATGAAAAACAATTGTGGTGGTGTTTGTCCCAATGCTGCTTATATTATGTTAATTTAAGTCCCCAAAAGTGTTTGCTCAAGAATCTCCTTATCCAAAAGAAAACACTAAGTGACCCTTATCCCAGGTTGGTTCTGATTGATAAATAATGTTGCCAGCATTTAATGACTGGGGAGAGCAGACAGAGGTCAGGAAGTAGCCTAGTCACTGAGTTGTTTAAGGCATATCAAAATAAAAGGCATTGTGTGTGTCTTCTATGCAAGAACCCAGAACATTGGGGCGGGTTGCAAGAAATGTGCCCTTGCCACCACCAGGATCAATTTGAGTATTTAACTGGGTAGTGCTACAGATGGCACCTAATGGGGGCGCAAGAACTCACAACCTTGGGATGTGTTTGGCCATGGGAAATGGCACCATTAGAAGATGTGGCCTTGCTGGAGTAGGTGTGACTTTGTTAGAGGAAGTATGTCACTATGGAGGCAAGCTGTGATGACATATATACTCAAGTCATGACCAATGATACCGTCTCCTTCTGCTACCTGCAGATCAAGATAGAGAATTCTCAGCTCCTCCAGTACCATGTCTGCCTGTATGTCACCATGCTTGCCACCATGGTGATAATGGACTCAACCTCTGAAACTGTAAGCCAGCCCCAATTAAATGTTTTCCTTTATAAAATTTGCTGTGGTTGTGTTGTCTTTTCAAAACAATAAAACTCTAACTAAGACACCAAATATCAAGTATTTGTTTGGCAAAGAGCAGAGAATCTTTCAGATGAAGGGCAAAGGGGATGGGTAATATTGGGATGAGAGAGAAGAACAAGCTAGATATTGTGGTTTATGCCTGTAAATATGGCAGGTAGAAACAGAAGGCCAAAGAGTTCAGGAGCAGCTACAGTCAATATAATAGAGTTCAAGGTTAGCTTGGGCTATATCAGCTCTCCATACAAAATCTTAGGAGGCAAGATGAAATATATTTTCTTTTTTTTTTTTTTTGGTTTTCAAAACAGGGTTTCTCTGTGTAGCCCTGGCTGTCCTGGAACTCACTTTGTAGACCAGGCTGGCTTCGAACTCAGAAATCCACCTGCCTCTGCCTCCCCAGTGCTGGGATTAGAGGCGTGCACCACCACGCCCGGCTGAAATATATTTTCTTAATACACTTATGAGCTACAGGCTGCTGAAGCAATTCTGCTTATAGCTTCCATTCCAATAAAGGGGGAAAGGGCATGCTAATCACCATATCCAGTTTCTTGTAGCATATCCAGTTTTTATAAGTTCTAGAACTTAAAAACAAATATTTTTTTTTTCTGAAGTAGAGCATGTTTTAATTACTCACAAATTCCTACATGTAACTGGAGTTACAATTTTGATATTAGAATTATAGTATGCAATATTTATTTAAAAAGCAGATATTGAGAGATAAATAACATTTCTTACCATTTGAGTAGATCTTGTTTGTTTTAACTTCAAACAATTTCTTATGAAAAAAACAGAGTCCGTAAATACCAGATTAACCCCTCTCCTGCTTTTCCCTTCTTCCCCATGAGGCCTGTAGCTAGTATTTGCAGACTCATTTCTGTGAATGTTGTAATCTAAGGCAATAGAACCCTTTATTTTGTAATTTGTTTTGTGATTTCTGTGATCATGTAAATCCCCAGCCTTCTAGTTAGAGCATATTTACAGCTGTTCATTTTCTTCTTTATACCCATCAGTTCTCAATGCAAACACTGTTATTACAGCTTATAAGATGACAATGAATGCTACTCTTTGAACACTTTTGGGAATGTATTCAGTGGTCCATTTGTAGGTATACAATGATATCATCGCATCTGCCTGTTTTTCTCAGTTGGAACACACAGAAACTCAGGGTATTGATGGTTACTGTGCAGTGTAAGTGCTGCTTTCGACACCCCTGAAAATGGGCTAAACCAAATGCTACATGTGTGAATTTGTGATACTCACTTATGTAGAATAGTTTAACTACTGTTTCTCCCAATGAGGAGAATCACTGAAGATTATTATATCTAGAAGTTTTTAAATTCAAGCAAATTAATTACTAACCTCCCCCCCATCTTAAGATAGAGGTTGCCTAGTTTGATCCAGAAGTTAGAAGTCATTACATAGCATATAGATGTCTTTGAACTCTGATCCTTCAGCCTCTACCTACCAACTGCTAACATTGCAACTATATGCCACCCTATTTGGCTGAAATTCTCTCTGTCACTGAGATATTTACAAGCTTTCCCAGGAAGAAAAAGATAAAGAGCTCACTAGATAAGATGGCTAGGTATACTTTGTGATAAAGTAGCTCAGGATGACCTCTTCCACTAAGAACAAACATAACACCACAGATTAAATAAATACACACAAATGCAAAAATAAATGAAACACTTTTAGAGGTTTTAAAACACCACCGAAGCCCCAGACCCTAAGGGCCTAAGACTTTCATGTCTGTCAGTTTTGGTTTTTGTTATTGTTGTTGGTGGTGGATTTTGGTGTTGTTGTTGTTTGTTTGTTTGTTTGTTTGTTTTTCCAGGGAGTCCATAACAAAAGGAGGAAAACAGGCATTTTTTTTATTGCATTAGCCAGATGTTTTCAAGCACAAGAGAACACATGAGAAGAGATGAATCTATATGAAGATTTTCAAATACCAAGGTGTTGAAGAATTGAAACAACCAAGCAAGCAATACTCAAAATCGGCAGGTGGATTCAATCACATCATTTTCCCTTCCTACAATACAAAGGTTAGACTAAAGTAGACTAACAATGTCAAGTACTAGTGAGCATACCACTCTTACCACAGTGCTCAGGCGAGTCTGGAGGACAGGAAAGGCATGTATTCCACTCCACAATAATCGTTATCTGTTTTTGTCCCCTTCATGGAATACACTGGCTTCTGAAAAGATGTGCATGTTAGGGCACAGCAGCCTGCTGTTTATATTGTGTTTTAAGGTTTTTGTAGTGGTGATAATCAAAATCAAGGCCTTTCTCATGCAGGGTAAGCCCTCCAACACTGAACCATATCCTGAACTTTTAGTACTGTTCCGATAGAGAAGAACTGCCACAGACCCCCCAACCCCCAGTCAGGTATGAGGGTCCCTAGAATGAGGGTCCTTGAAGCTAGGTGGGTAAGGATTTGGCAATGACAAACAGAAACAAACACAGAGACAATTTGAATATGAGAGTATTTTGCAGCTCCCAAGCAGGGGGTTTTATACATTAAAAAAACAAATATTATAACTCTTGGAAGATGTGTTCAGTGAATCACAAACAGAACAGGTAACATCTTGATTAATAGAAATTATCCAAGTATAACAACTCTGAAAGGATATAGTCAGTGAGACAGTCATTCAAGGCTAGTGGCATAGATCCAAGAGCAGGTTAATAAATCTTTATGGTCAATTATTATTTGACATCTAATGCCTGATTTTTTATAAATCTTCAACACATACATTTAAACTATTTTAATTCTTTTTATTTAAGGCTTTCTTTACCATACAAAGCCCCCTTCTGATGACATATGTAGCCATATAAAATTTTATTGTTAAGAAAGTTTTTAATCTATCACAATAGGACTATATAATTTTATAAATGAATTATAAAATAAAGCTTTGGTTTCCCCAGAGATAAGGTCATGTTAGTGACCCCATCTCAAGGGATGGTTTATTACCCATTATTCTTGCTTAAGATCTTAGCCTAGGCTACCAGGAACATGTAAATAAGAAAAAGAATAAGAGAAAACCAAACAGATAAATTGCCATGAGAACACTCAGTTGAGAATTCTTTGTTTAACTCTGTGCCCCACTTTTTAATGGGGATATTTGATTTTCTGGTGTCCACCTTCTTGAGTTCTTTATATATATTGGATATCAGTCCCTTATCTGATTTAGGATTAGTAAAGATCCTTTCCCAATTGGTTGGTGGCCCTTTTGTCTTGTTGACAGTATCTTTTGCCTTACAGAAGCTTTGCAACTTTATGAGGTCCCATTTGTCAATTCTTGATCTTACAGCACAAGCCTTTGCTGTTTTGTTCAGGAATTTTTCCCCAGTGCCCATATCTTCGAGGTTTTTCCCCACTTTCTCCTCTATAAGTTTCAGTGTCTCTGGTTTTATGTGGAGGTCCTTCAACCACTTAGNTGTGTGGATTCATTTCTGGGTCTTCGATCCTATTCCATTGATCTACCTGTCTGTTGCTGTACCAGTACCATGCAGTTTTTGTTACAATTGCTCTGTAGTACAGCTTGAGGTCAGGCATGGTGATTCCACCAGAGGTTCTTTTATTGTTGAGAAGAGTTTTCGCTAGTCTAGGTTTTTTGTTATTCCAGATGAACTTGCTTTTTTCTTTTTCTTTATCCTTTTCTCTTTCTCTTTTTCTTTCTTTCTTTCTTTCTTTCTTTCTTTCTTTCTTTCTTCTTTTCTTTTCTTTTCTTTTTTTTTTAAGTAAAACCTTTCTTCTGGCCTACTTCCTACTGGGGCTAGATCAGTGGCCAGATACCTGCCCACACTGTCAGCCTTTGTGCCTCCCGGGAGGTCCCCAGAAATAAAATACACAGATGAGAATCTTACCCAAATACCCACACCAGCTGGGGCAACCACAGGGCCCAGCTAAAAAGGGACCCTCCTCCTCTACCCTCAACATTTGAGCTCTACACTTCTTCAGGCCTGCATTCTATCCAGGCCAGATAAGAATCCAGATACCCACCCACACACCACAGCCTGCTTGCCTCCTAGGAGGTCCAAAGTACCCAAAGACACAGAGCCCAGCTAACATGGGCACACCTGCCTTGCTGAGCTCCACCTTCCTACTGGTCTGCTTTTGCACCTGGGCCAGATAAGTGGGTCTAATACCCTCCCACATGCCAGAGTATGTCTGTCTGCCTCCCAGGAGGTCCAAAGTAACCAGGAACACAGGAGGCCTGTTATAACCAGAGATATAAGAGACATACCCTAACCAGAGATAGCTGTTTCCAAAGGAGGCCAGCTCTAGTCAGAGATACCTCAACCAGTTAACACCAAAGATAATCAGATGGCCAGAGGCAAGCTCAGGATCAGAAAAGACAGAACCCAATGCAATCCAGCACCATGAGAACCCAGTTCTCCCACCACAGCAAGCCCTGCATACCCCAACATACCTGAAAAGCAAGATTCTGACTTAAAATCCTATTTCATGAAGATGATAGAGACCTTTAAGGAGGATATAAAGAACTCCCTTAAAGAAATACAGGAAAACACAGGTAAATTGGTAGAAGCCATTAAAGAGGAAACAAATAAATCCCTTAAAGAAATGTAGGAAAATACAATCAAGCAGGTGAAAGAATTGAACAAAATGGTCCAAGAACTAAAAATGGAAATAGAAACAATAAAAAAAAAAAGACAAATGGACTCAACCCTGGAGATGGACAACTTAGGAAAGAGATCAGGAGCTACAGATGGAAGAGAGACTCTCAGGCATAGTAGATAACATAGAAAATAGAGACTCTCAGGCATAGAAGATAACATAGAAAATATTGACATATCAGTCAAAGAAAATACACAGTGTAAAAAGCTCCTAACCCAAAATATCAAGGAAATTCAAGACATAATGAAAAGGTCAAACCTAAGAATAATAGAAATAGTAGAGAGTGAAGAATTCCAGCTCAAAGAGCCAGAAAACATTTTCAGCAAAATCATAGAAGAAAACTTCGCTAACCTTAAGAAAGACATGGCCATAAATGTACAAGAAACCTACAGAAAAGCAAGTAGATTGGACCAGAAAAGAAAATTCTCTCATCACATAATAATCAAAACACTAAATATACAGAACAAAGAAAGAATACTAAAATCTGTATGGGAAAAAATCCCAATTAACATATAAAGGCAGATCTATCAGAATTATACCACACTTGTCAATAGATACTCTAAAAGCCAGAAGATAATGGACAGATGTCATCCAGACCCCATGAAAACACAAATCTCAGCCCAGGATACCATACCCAGTAAAACTCTCAGTCACCATAGATGGAAAAAGCAAGACATTCCATGACAAAACCAAATTTAAACAAAATCTTTCTACTATTCTAGCCCTACAGAATAATGAAATGGAATCTCTGATATAAGGAAAATAACTACATTCAAGAAAACACAAGATATTAAACATTTTTCAACAAATCTGAAATCATACATACATAATACCACCCCCAGCAACAAAAATAACATGAGCCAACAATCATTTATCTTTAATATCTCTCAACATCATTGGACTCAACTCCCCCCAAAAAGACATAGACTAACAGACTGGATATGTAAACAGGATCCAGCATTTTGCTGCATGTAAGAAACACACTTAAATGACAAAGGCAGACACTACCTCAGAGTAAAACACTGGAAAGTGGTCCCAAGAAACAAGCTGAAGTTGCCATTCTATGAAGTTGCCATTCTAATATCCAATGAAAGGGATTGTCAACCAAAAGTTATCAAACAAGATGGGGAAGGACACTTCTTATTCATTAAAGAAAAATTCCACCAATTCTGAACAACTATGCCCCAAATGCAAGGGTACCCACATTTGTAAAAGAAACATTACTAAACCTCAAAACACACATTGAACCTTTCACAATAACAGTGGGAGACTTCAACAACCAACTCTCACCAATGGACTGGCCATTGAAACTGAAACTTAACAACTTAATGAAATTTATAGAAGTTATGAACCAAATGGATTTTATAGATATCTAGACAGCATATTACCCCCAAACAAGAGAATACATCTTTTTCTCAGCACCTCATGGAACCTGCTTCAAAATTGACCTCATATCAGACATACAACACACCTTAACAGATACAAGAAGATTGAAATAATCCTATGCATCCTGTCAGATCAGCATGGACTAAGGATAGACTTCAATAAGAACAAAAACAACAGAAATCCCAAATGCTCATGGAAAGTAAACAACTGTCTGCTCAATGATAACTTGGTTAGGGAAGAAACAAAGAAATCAAGGAATTTATAGAATTCAATGAAAATGAAGACATATCATATCCAAACCTAAGGGACTCAATGAAAGCAGTGTTAAGAGGAAAAATACCAAACACTAGTTGCCTCCATAAAGTAATTGGGGAGATCCCATTAAACCAACTTAATAGCACACCTTAAAGCTCTAGAACAGAAAGAAGCAAAGACAGCCTAGAGTAGACAGCAAGAAGGAAATAGTCAAACTCAGAGCAGAAATTGACCATGTAGAAACAAAGAGAACAATACAAAGAATCAACAAAACTAAGACCTGGTTCTTTGAGAATCAAGATAGATAAACCTTTAGCTAAACTAACTAAAGGGCACAGAGACTGTATCCAAATTAACAAAATCAGAAATGAAAAGGGAGAGAAAACAACAGAAACTGAGGAAATTCAAAAAAATCAGAATCTACTACAAAAGCCTATATTCTACAAAACTGAAAAATCTAGATGAAATAGATGATTTTCTAGACAGATATCAGTTACCAAAATTAAATCAAGGTCAGGTAAACTATCTAAACAGTCTCATAATGCGTAATGAAATAAAAATTGTCATCAAATGTGGAACCATGAAAGGCACCCTGTTTTCTGGTTGAGCTAGGCTTAAACTCCAGAGACCCAGCAGGTGTTCCTACAAGGAACAGAAGGCCATTTGCCAAGCTCCCAGACACTAGCCCCCTGACACCTGACACGAGGCCTCAGCTCCACATTCTGTGACCATCAGTCACATAGAGACCCCCTACATCCCTGGTATTCTGTCTAGACTCCACCCCCACAGTTACCTGGCAGCAGCCAGGTATGCTCCTCCCCACAGTTACCTGGAAACAGCTAGATAGGCCCAGCCCACTATAAAAGGGGCTGCCTGCCCCCTTCTGCCTCTCTTACTCTCTTACTCTTGTTCTCTTGCCCTTGTGCTCCCCTTCACTCCTCATTCCCTTCCCCCCTCTCTCCATGTGGACATGGACAGCCTCTACTTCTCTACTCTCTCCTTCTCTCTACCTTTCTCTGCCTCTACTACTCTCTTATCTCTCCTTCCCTATTCTCAGGCCCACCCTGAGAAAAGGGGGTACGGTTTAACTTATCACAACTCTCTGCCATGACAATAAATGCTTTAAAACCATGGACTTCCTCTTCTCATCGGACCCACTGGGCTGGAACAATGGGGCAGGTCTTCCTCTAAAGAGCTATCTATCTAATCTCCCTCGTGAGGCCTCTCTGCACTTCCAGATACAGCCTCCACCAACACAAACTGCAGCCAAGCAAGCCTAAGACAAGGACTCTCATCCCTGCTAGAACCAGCTGAAGCTCTCTCTCCCCGCCATTTTTTCTTCAGCCAGGTCTGTGGGCCCACACTCTGTTCTTAGCTCTTCCACAGCATCCCATCCATCTGTGGTGCCCAAGAATTTGAGAACCTGTCGTCCTCGGCCTCCTTGCAGGCCCAGGGACCCCAGAGCCCGCTCTTCCATGGAACCTAGTGGTGTCTGTGGTGCCCAGGAGTCTGAGCCAACTTTGGCAGTCTGTGGGGACCTCAGAATGCACTTCCTCACCCCTGAAGCAGGGTCCTACAACTTCTCACAGCCTGTCTCCTGCCTGCATCAAGGGGTGTGTGCACTCAAACATCCCCTGGCTGCTTTCTTGAGCGACCCTAGCCCTGGGGTAGGTCAGACATAGGCCACCATTTTAACCCGCAATTTAAAACCTCCCAACAGCAACAACAAAAAGCCCCAGTCAGATGGCTATAGTGCAAAATTCTACCAGACCTTCAAAGAAGAGTTCATACTAATACTCCTCAAACTATTCCATGAATAGAAGGACTACTACCTAATTTATTCTAAGAAGCCACAGTTACTCTGATACCCAAACCACACAGAGACCCTACAAAGAAAGAGAATTTCAGACCAATATTGCTTATGAATATCTCTGTAAAAATACTCAATAAAATTCTCCCAAACCAAATTCAAGAACATATAAAAACTGTCATTCACAAGGTCAAGTAAGCTTCATCCCAGGGATACAGGGATGGTTCAATATACAGAAACCCATCAATATAATACATAAAAACTCAAAGAAAAAAGCCACATGATCATTTCATTAGATAACAAAAAAAAAAGCC
>LR751061.1:0-83819 GCA_902729485.2 Mus minutoides
ACAATGAAATTAAGTAATTTCAAGGTTTCTTGCTTAGGGAATCTTGGCAGCCCTGAAGAGCAGAGCCTACACAAATGCCTGCTATAAGTCTCACCTGTTCAACAGTGCCTAAAAGCCAGCCAGCTCATAATTTGTTTCTCTTTCAATTTCACAGGTGGAATATAAACACTTTGCAAACAACTCTTCACACTTTTCTCATATGTGAAATGTGGGGCTAAATGAGGGTTTCTAACCTAGCACAAATACCATGTCCTGATGTCCCTAGCTTGTGTATTTTGAAAAGATATCTAATAGATTTCCCTCTGGCTCTTTGAATAATTACTAGCTGAAGATGCCACATAACTTTCAAACCTGTGCAATTTAATATTTCCTTCACTTCCTAATAAAATAGACCTGAAATCTTGAGTATGATGCTATCTATCATCCGACATATGCTTGACTGTGATAATGAAATGCTTCTTGCTTCCTTCTTAAATTTTGGAGACCTATGTTGAATAAATCTGGCAGTCTGATTTCCCTTAGCCTTTTCATTATGTATTTTAAGTATTTTATCCAACAGTGTGACATATAGACTTGACATGACTACGTTGAATTTGGTGACATAATTATACTTAATTATTTATCATACTGATAATGTTCTTTCTTACTGTGAGATTTGAAGCCGAGCATCTGTCCCAATCTTCCTACCTCTGTTTTATATCTGGATTTGAGTTACTTTTAATTATAGCTTTACTATATCCCCCGAGGAGCCAACTTTCTCTGTAGAGTTGTCCTGCAGAATTCTTTATTTCTATTAGGATCAGGCCCATTAAATTTTCCATGGATTTTCAGAAAAAGTATATGATTTCACTGATAGGCTAAGAAAGATGAAAAAAACAACATTCTATATCAGAAATAATTAACATCAAGAGAAAAATCATTATAAGCTTTTGCCCTCACAAGACAGAATACTATTAGTCTGGTTATATACTAGAAAATAATGCTACTCATGTTCCAAAAAAATTAATAACATCTACTGGAACTCTTGATTGTTTTCTTTAAGATTTTCCTGGGAAGAATATAAGTTTGGTGAAGAGACTCACTACCTTTGTGTGAAGATCATGTTCAATCAGGATTGCAAAATGAGAAATTAATGAAGTCAGCTTTCAGATGGTATGACAAAATTATTGGTTAATCAAGTTAAAAGAAGAAAGGTTTATTTTACCTCATAGTCTCAAATGTTTCAGTCATGATCACTTGGCCCTGCTGTTTCTGGGCCCATGATAAAGTAGAATGTTGTGGTAGAGGGGATGTGGTGCAAGTGTGCTCACTTCATGGCAGCTTGGAAGCAGGGGGCAGAGGGGCAAGACACAAAGTAGATATTTACACCTCCTCCAATCCCTAGTTCCACCCATCCCCAGGAGTCAGCTATAAGCTTATCAATAGTTTGATTAATGAGGTTAAAGCCTTCAGGGTCCAGTGACCTCTGAACAAGGCTATATTGGTGACCAAATGTCTTTTCTACAAATGAGCATTTGGGACACATCACAAATCCAATTTTACAGCTACTTCAGAGAAGGGAACTGTTGTGTGTAGAGATAGAGGGACTTTCTGCGTGAGGATCTCTTTCAGCTCCAGTGCTGTAGAATTTCTTAACATTCCTCTGATTGTTTAAGATTAGCAAATCCAGTTGAACGTCTTCTGCTTTAGTGTTGAATGAAATGGAGAAATCTGACATTTAAGTGGGAATTATTCTGTGACAGTTATTTCTATTGCTGACTTCATGTCTATGTTAGTTTTCTTAAATAAAAAAAAAACCTCTGTGTGTACACACACATGAATGGATACACACGTGTGTGCCACAACACAACTGTACAGAGGTCAGAGGACAATTTGGAGGTGTGTGTGTCAATTTTGTTCCTGCTACTTTTATATGGGTTTTGGTAAATCAGCTCAGGTCACCAGGCTTCATGGAAAGTGATTTTTACCTTCTGAGCAATCTTTCCAGACCAACCTTATTTTTATACTTACAATTAAAGGGACAAAATTCTCAGATTCTAATGAGATTTTTACATTTTAGAGGTCCCCTGGCACTAATATGGTCCTACCTTCTTGTTCTTGGGTAAAAAGGTGTATTAAGACAACAAGATCCTTAAGACATAGGATGCTGTAAAGGGAGGTCAAACATTACATTATTCAGGGAATCCTAATAATCTTAGGAAGTAAACAACTCAAAGGTTTCAGGAAGTTCCTGAAACTGACCAGATTTATTAGCCTGCTCCAACCACAAACATGTATAAACAGTAAAGTTTGATAAGAGTCAAACACCATCAGACATGCTAAGTATCCTAGAAGACTCTCAGACAAGCAGAGCTGACTAGAAGAGATAAAGACTAGCAAAACTACTTGTAAGATGAGGAAAGCTGACCATTGTGATGTAGAGGTATTTTAACTTAACAACATGGCCACTCTGGCTGGTATACAGGCATGCCTTTGGTCCTAGGAGATAGAGGCAAGAAATCTGTGAGTTCAAGATGAGCCTGATACAGAGCAAGTTCCAGATACAGAAAGCTTAGGTCCTGGCATGGTAGCACAGACTTTTATTCCCAGTACTCAAGGTTTGTTGAGAGGCAGTTTACTGGAAGAGTTTTACAGAGACAGGTTGAAGAGAGAACAGGTTAGACACAGGTGAAGACAGAATGAGCCAGAGAATGAGAAGGAATCTGAAGATTAGAATATATTGCCAAAGTTAGTATGAGGCCAAGCAGAACAATTCAGTCAGAAGCTAAGAGAAGCCATTTTGAATCAGTCAGCTCAGAGAGGACTTTGAGCAGAAGAGCTTTGTTAAACTAGCCAACAGAGTTCAGAAAGAATTAGAAAGGGTGGGCTTATCCATCAGAAAATCTTAGAGGCAGAAAACATTCAAAGTCTAGATTAGATTGTACATGGGATAGAAGCTTCCAGGACTAGGCCTAGGTTAGCAGACAGAGGCAGTACACCATCCAGACAACAATTACATATAAGGAATAAAAGTTACGTTTACAGTATGCAGAGGTGAGTCCATGGAGTCAGCTGCACATGTAGCAGAGGATCGCCTTATCTGGCATCAGTGTGAGGGGAGGTGCTTGGTTCTGTGGAGGCTTGTAGTCCCAGTGAAGAGGGATGCTAGAGGGTGAGGCAGAAGTGGGTGGGTGGGTGAGCCCCCTTCTTAGAGGCAAAAGGGAGGAGGGATGGATGGGATGGGGGGTTGCAGAGGGGAGACTGTGAAGGGAAACAACATTTGAAATGTAAAATAATCAATAAAAAAGAGTTACTTTTACACCATGGAAGACACAGAAACAAACTGAGGTGCCTGGAAGGGGTTCAGACAGCCTGAGCTGCTTTAAAAAGACACTGACCAACCTTTGAGTGGCCTGCAGGTTGTGTAATAAGCTCCAAGTTTCCAGCTTTTGTGAACCATCACCCATATTAAAGAAATCTTTGTTGGTGCAGCTGTTTTTGAGTAATTTCTGCTCCTGTATTAACTCTTCATCTATATTCCTATAAATAACCCCAATAAAACTCATTGGTTCACCAAGCTGCACTTTGGTGATATCTGTATTTTGGTATACATCAGTTCATTCTCTAGGGTGTGTAGACATTTATTCATGTGTCCCCAGAAATAATGCCATGCAACAGTCACAAGGTAGGGTGAGACCCAAGGAAAGTGAGTGGGACCTTGTGGGACATCTCACCATGCTAAGAACAGACAATGTTTTTTCAAAAGAAGTGCTATGCAAATCTATTTTTATTCACCTGAGGTACCTCTTGTCTTGGAGACTTACTACCTCAGTCTGCTAACCTAGGCCTAGTCCTGGAAACTTCCAGCCTCTGTACAATCTTACTAAGGCCTAGAATGTTTTCAGCTTATGAGACTTACTGCTGAATAAGCTCACCCCTTCCTAGTTCTTTCTGATCTCAGGCTGGCCGATTCAACTCGGTTGTTTTAGCTCAAATGCCTCTCCAAGATGATTGATTCAATTTGTCTTCTCTTTCAACCTCTGACTTTTTTGCTCTGCTTGGCCTCAAATTAACTCTGGCAATCTGTTCTAATCTGCTGGCTCTTTTTCATTCTATGAATCATTCTGTCTTCATCTGTCTAGCTTGTTCTCTCTTCAATCTGTCTTTGTACAACTGTTGCAGTAAAACGGATTCTCTCCTCTCTCCCCCCCTCTACACACACACACACACACACACACACACTGTTCTCTCTTAAGTAGCTTTCTTTTCCTCTCTATTCTTGTGAGAGTTGGCTATATCCTATTCTGTAAAATCTTTCTGTGATTCATCACTTTGTCTGCCACTCAATTAAACAGTATTTTCAAGCTTAGGTGCTTCCTTCTCCAAACCAAACATTACCTTCATTGTTTGGGATTAAAGGATAGGCTAAGGGCTGAGATACACCACAACTAGAAATAGATTTTTTTTTTCAGTAAATAACACAGTCTTGGGGTTCAGTGTGAAGAAATATCCTCCAGTAAATAACACAGTCTTGGGGTTCCGTGTGAAGAAATATTCTCCAGTAAATAACACAGTCTTGGGGTTCAGTGTGAAGAAATATCCTCCCACAGTGATAGTGCTCTTAAGGCCATTTTGTGGAGCCTAAATATTCTTGGACATGTGACCTTCCACTGGACCATGATTGACTTATCAGGGACTAGACTTAGAGAATGACGACTCTTCTTTTTCTAGAAGCTAAGAATTGACAATAGTTCCTTGGGTAGAAGGTAGAAGTTTGTGCCTAAATCCCTTTTCCTTGCTGGAATTTAGTCTGACTTGGGCTTGTGAGGTCGTGTACATGCTATCAGAAACGATGCAAATTCACAGGTGCTGCCTTCCTGTTAGGAACAGAAGACACTCGCTTTATTGTTCTCAACTATCTCTGGATGTTACATTTTTCCCACCACCTTTTCCACAGTGATATTTGAGACTTTGGAAGAGGGAGTGTCATGTATATGTTCCCTGAATATTCTGCAGTATTTTATTCTCTGCCCCTTGGCCAATTGTGGGTCTCTATGTTGACAATCATTTACTATATACAGAAGCTTCTCTGATAATAGTTGAAAGATGCCTTTATCTTTGGGTATAATTATAAATAATTTGAAGTATATTTAACATTATACCCATTTAGCAGAATAATAGCAGTAGATTGTATTCTAGGACATATGACCATTTTAGTCATTGGTTCTTGACAATGCTAGGTACAGTTATTATTATTATTTTTTTTTGGTGTGGGTTTTAAATAAATCAAAGAGTGGCTGGTTACTCCCCTAATGTTTGTGACACAGTTGTAGCAGTGGGCATGTCTTACCAGGCCAGCAATTCTCATAGCCTACAGGGTTCTTAGCTGTGTATGACTGATGCTTAATTCTTTTCCCTAGGTAGAATTTTAAAGAGATGGTTCATGATTTCCACATTTCTTGCCTTTGTCAAGACAACCCTAGCATTTCAAATACTGGTGAATTACTTCACTTATTTAGCAGCAATAAAAATGTGTGACAGAATTATCAGGTGAGTCTCAGAGGGCAGGCATTCAGTATTAGAATGAAATCGTTTTTGAAGGGTTATTATAAGTGTAGTATAACATAGCTTAATCTGACTGACAGAGTGGATCAGTTCCCAAACCAGTTTGTTGCAGGAAGACTGATTGTAAGCAGCCATCAAGAAAATTTAGTGACATGAGTCTATTTCCAATGTCTAGTTGAAGATGGGCCCTACCAGGTGGGGCCTTACCTATCAGTAAGCAACTTGTTACCCTCATAACATGCATGTTACCGTTGTACCCTGTGGTTCAACATATCTTTCCATGTCAGTTATTATTGCAGTTCAAAGCATTCACTGTTGGGTAAGACTGTAGGTGACCTTTCTGCACCCCAGCAGCCTTCATAGTACTTACCATGACTGTGAAATCTATGAAATCAGGGAAGAAGCTTCCCATTAGTACTAGCATGATTTCTTCATGTGCTGTTACAAGTATATAAAGATGGAAAGTCCTATGTTGCAATCACAGCAGCAATAAAACTAAAAATAAATGAGAGGCAATGCAGACAATATGTAGTGAAGAGTAGAATGGATGACCTGAAGAAATGGAGAAAAACATAAGCTCCCACTTGTGTATATTTAATAGTTCATATTATTAAAATGTTCATATTATTAAAAATGTTTCTATCATTTAACAGTTAACCAATAAATTCTAGTTAAATAAATTCTAGTTAAAGTCCTTAAAAACTTAATTAACTACATAATCATGAAAGTAAATGTCATCAAAAGGTGAAAATATGTGGAAAAGGTAAGAACACTTTTTAAAATGAACAGTGCAGGCTCCTGCATAGCTATGAACATTAACTCAATGAAAAGAGTATGATCTAGTTCCAGGTCTGCATGAGGACACAACCAGAGTTTCAGGGCAGCAGGGGAGGAAGGCACTGAACAATAAATGCAATAGGCACAATAGTATATGCACTCACACAAAAATGGAGTGATCTCTGCTTCTACCCCACACCTAGTGAACTATATATGCATTATAGAGCCTCACATTTCATAAAAACAGTAGAAGAAAATTTATGTACATGTTTTAGTTGGAGTTACTATTTGTGCTGGCTGATTTTGTATGCCAACTTGACACAAGCTGGAGTTATCATGGAGAAAGAAGTCTCCCTTGAGGAAATGCCTCAATGAGATCCAGCTGTGGGGCTTTTTCTCAATTAGTGATCAAGGGTAGGAGGGCCCCTAATGGGTGGTGCCATCCCTGGGCTGGTAGTCCTGGGTTCTATAAGAGAGCAAGCTGAGCAAGCCAGGGGAAGCAAGCCAGTAAGCAGCATCCCTCTATGGCCTCCAAATCAGCTCCTGCCTCCAGTTTCCTATCCTGTGTGAGTTCCTGTCCTGACTTCCTTTGGTGATGAACAGCAATGTGGAAGTGTAAGCTGAATAAACCCTTTCCTCCCCAACTTGCTTCTTGGTCATGCTGTTTGTGCAGGAATAGAAACCCTGACTGAGACATTATTTCTGTGATGAAAGACAATGACCAAAGCAACTTGGGGGAGGAAAGTCTCTATTTTATCATTTCCTTCCCGGTCAACATCCTTGAGGAAAGTTAGGCAGACACTAAAAGAGTCACAGGCAAGAACTCGAAGGCAGGAGTGATGGAGAGATCATGGAGGAACAGTTTCTTGTTTTTCCCTGCTTCCACTTATCCAGCTTTCTTATACAATCCAGGCACCACCCATAGTGGGTTACATCAGCCAGGAATCAAGAAAATGCCCCTTAGACATGCACAGAGGCCAAACTTAGCAAGGCAGTTTCTCAGTTGACTCCCTCCTTGTAACTCTGGGCTGTGTCAAGTTGGCAGCTGAAGCTAACTAGGAGACCATGTGATGCATAAATTCTACACTTCTATGTGCTTTAAGAAAGAAAATAGGGACTCTAATGGATCCCTGTACACCAGCATTCACAGTAGCACCTCTCACAATAGCCTACAGGTTGAAGCAGTCTTGGTATCCATCAGCAGGTAAATGGGAATTTGATACATAGCATAACATTTGATACATTATATAACATTTGATACATAGTTATTTGATACATTGTATAACATGAATGCCATGAATACACCTTGCTACATGAAATAAGCCAGTCACAAAATGACAACTATTATAAGATTCCACTTAACCCAACAGACCTAAAATTCAGAGCTGCAGAAAGAGCGGTGGTGGGTAAAAAGGCGGGTGGTGGGTAAAAAGGCCAGAGGGAGGGAAGAATGGGGATTTTATAATGACCACAGAGTTCCAGTGTGGGGTTATGAAACTATTCTGGACAGGGATGGTCACCTAAGCTGGGGTGTTCTTATGTCACTAAATAACAGTTAAAATGGCAAACATTATGTTACATAATCCCACAGCAGAAGCACTACCATAAAGCAGAGTAGCTTGGATGGTAAAGTGCCACTACAACCATGTGGAGTTCATACCCAGGATTCAGATAAGATCTGGGTTTGGTATCCTGAACTTGTAATCCCAGTGATGGGGAGACAAAGACAGTCAGGAGTCTTAGAGCTTTCTGGCTAGCCACTCTAGACTAATTAGGTGAGCCACAGGTCAATGAGAGAACCTGTCTCAAACAAAACCAAAAACAACAACCAAAATCAAAACAAAAAGCCAAGGTGAATTGGTACCTGAGGAGAACAAGGCCTTCTTCTGCCCTCCATATGTATGTTCATGCATGGCCATACACACCCCAGTATGCACCTGTGCTCAGATGAATATATATGCATGCATGCATGCATGCACGCGTGAGTGCACGCACATGCACACGTGCGTGCACACACAGTAGTACCTAGGGGAAGAAAAATAATCGTGAAGTTTTGAGGGCTGTGTGACAGACAGTAAGGAGTACTATTACAGTAAAGGGAGCACTGAGAGGCCAAGTTCTTGGTTCATTGAGACTGAATAAAGATACAGAGTGCATAGAATTTAAAATAGGTAATATAAAAATATGTCTCAGAAAAATAAAAGGACACACATGGGGGGAGGGGGGAGAGAGAGTAACAGAGACCGAGACAGAGAGAGTGATTTCTAAGAAGCAGCTTGGTTAAGTTTAAAAGAAAAACAGAAAGCAGTAGAAGGAACAGCTTTTCACTGAACACAACATCAGAGCAGCAAATAGAGCAGGAAAATTTCATTTTAAAGAAGGATTTAACTTCTGGTTGAAACAAAAAGAAAGAAAATTGTTTTAAGCAAATTTACAATAGATCAGAAGAAACTTTTGCAATCTTGCAACACTGTACTCTTCTCTGAATGGAGATTCAATTACAATCACGAAATGTCAGTTGCTCACAAAAGCCTCACATGCAATTACTGGAATCGAACAAAAGGCTGAAGAAATAACACAGCACAGCACCACACACATGTCGACAGAGAGCTTTGGTGTGGTGGTTTAAAGGGCAAAGCATAGTAAAGATTCCGTGGTACAATTTTTATTGAAGATTTTTTTCCCTAAATCCCCAAGAAATAACTTTCTACTGGACACACATGTAAAGTGCATAAATTAAACAACAGATTATCACTATCTAGGATGGAGACTCCAATGTATAATTATTAATTTAACAGGTAATTAGGTGGGGAAGAAGGCCGTGCATGAAAATTTAAACAGTCTATATTACTCAGTTCAATTAGCTTGTGGCAGGGACAAAGTGCTAAACACCCAACGATTATTGTGTGTCTCACTGAGGCAGAAGGCAGGATCAGGAGGTGGAGGGGAGAATTTCATTGGTTTTATAAATGTTGCAAAGATGTTCACAAATACCTTGGCAATTTTCTCTATTGCTTTGAGGGTCTGAGGGACTTCCTGGAGCCAAGAACTTGTAGATATGCCCTTTCTGTCATGGGATTTGCATTTGATAATCTGGCTTCTGGGTTATCTACCTCCACAATGTCTGTTCAAAGTCTTTTTCTTTTTTTAAAACTGTTTTTGATTAGCTTACTAAGTATGTTATTTCCTTATGACCTTTTCACGTATTACTTTTGACTCTCCCTTGATGTAGCCTTTCCCAGTGTCTTAGGGTTTCTATTCCTGCATAAAACAACATGACCAAGAAGCAAGTTGGGGAGGAAAGGGTTTATTCAGATTACACTTTCACATTACTGTTTATTACCAAAGGAAGTCGGGACAGGAACTCACACAGGGCAGGAACTTGGAGGCAGGAGTAGATACAAAAGCCATGGAGGATTGCTGCTTACTGGCTTGCTTCCTCTGGCTTGCTCAGCTTGCTTTCTTATAGAATCCAGGACCACCAGCCCAGGGATGGCACCACCCACAATGGGCCTTGCCCCCTTGATCACTAATTGAGAAAATGCCTTACAGCTGGATCTCATTGAGGCATTTCCTTAAGGGAGGCTCCTTTCTCCAAGATAACTCCAGCTTGTGTCAAGTTGATACACAAAACCAGCCAGTACATCCAGGTTTTTACTTGTGGCTTAACAAAATTCTATTGTTTCTATGCATCACCCTATCGTTATGGTGTTCTACCTAGAGAACAGCGCTATTGCCAGCTTTGGTCAGGGAAGCTTTTTAGTGAAATGGTCAGAAGTGACTACAGAGACTTAAAGTACTGAGACTGAAAGAGTGTTGAATGCCAAGACATAAACGGGACATCTATAACACTCTCTGCAAGGCTCGGGGGACATTACAGAAGAAGAGATAGAAAGAATGTCAGAGACAGAGGAGAGGGCGTGGGAGAGGTATAGGATGTTGACTTCTGGACATGACCTAACTGTCACTCTCCTTAACTCAAGAAGCTGTGATTACCTGCACAAAAGCTCTACAAGATTGGGCGTGGCTGCACACAAAAATAGGAGGGGCTTATGAAGCTCCACCTCTCCTTAGACAGAGATTTATGTACAGGTACTGGGTGATGGGGAGGAGGAGACATTTTCTTTCTTGACTTCGTATTATCACAGTAATGTGCCTAACCTTCTGAAATGTGCACCCACATTCCTGCCTATAACCAACACTAATGAAATTCAGACACACACACACACACACACACACACACACACACACCATACACACATGTGCACACATACATGCACAATACACATATAACACCACACACACACTTAAGTGAACTGAAAAACAATTTTCTTTAGACTTTACATATTAATTAAAACAACAGAGGGCCAATCAGGACAGTCACTGAACCACACTGACGTCATTCAATATAAAGGAGGGCAAGCTAGACTCATGTGCCAGTCCTATGCATATACAACCTTATTACTAGGAGAGTCAGCCTCAACCATGCCAATTGTAATCATATTTTTGGAGAATAATTCAGTGATTATGTCTGACATGAACAGTGTATATTGGCATATTTGAGGGAAATTAATATTAAATTTGACCTTACAACTGCTCTCAGATAACATGGTTTGGAAATATTGCAACTGCAGTTAGAGTTAATTTAGATGGGTTACATTAGGAGATTCAGTGCTCCATGGGATCCTCGTATCAAGCCCATATGGGCTTTGGCATAAAAAGAAATGAATGTCAAACCTATAGTTTGAATATTGCTTACAATAATGTTTGAAAATGTGATATAACCCCCCCCCCCCGCCAAGGAATATAGTTACTTTAAAAGTGTTAAATATTTCCAAGTCTCAATATAGTTTTCTGAATCTAATTATCCTGAGGAATAATTGACATACCAGTTATTGCAAGGGCTAAGTAAGATCTGTGTTGACTTGGAATTAACTCCCATAGAGATCATATCTTGGGCATCAAGGACAAGACATTCAGAGATGAAGACAGATGTGAAAGACTAAGGAACATGTTTCTAAGATATAACAGTATTTTAATTTTCTTTAAAGTGTCATGTAGGATGATATAAATATATTTACTGATTTAAGAGACAATAGTTCCCCAGGAAATCTGGTGCTCCCTTTCTTGCAGCTGAAGGGGATCGTAAGAGACTACTCCATTCCAGTTGTACCACTTTGGCCTAAGGATTATTTTTGAGCTGAATAAAATAAGAAGCAACAAATTCCTAAAGAGCTGTTGGCCTTTTATCTTCAAAGCAATGTATAGGCTTCCTGTGGTGAAGATATGCATATGCCAATGTTAGGTACAGTCACACTAGTGTGCAACTATGGGGAGAACTCTTTATTTTTTACAAAGCAGGAATTCTATATTCATTAAATAACATCCTCCTCCTTGTTTCTTACCAAAAGTTCTGGGATAGACAACTTTGAGGTCTGGATGAATCTGATTAATCTAGGGTCATAGCTCAAGAGGAATGGTATGATACCTATCCTTTGGTGACTGGCTTATTTCACTTAGCATGTTTCCAGTGGGTGCCTGTCTATTTTCTGTTGCTATAATGGAATGACAGAGACTGAGTGTTTTATAAAAATAAATATTTATATGGTTTATGGTTGTGAATGCTGGAGAGTTCAAAATTGGCTGTAATGTCTGCTGAAGCCCTCTTGCTGGTGGAGACTTTTAAGAGTCCAAAGTGATATAAGACAAAATATCTTAGTTTGAGTCTCATCAGCTTCTTAATGAAGCCATATTGATTTGGAGTCCCACCATTATGGGCTTGTTTAACTTTAAATATCGGCAAAAGATCCCAACTCTTAACACTACAGTCTGATTACATCTCTACCCTCATATTGCCCCATGGTGGGAATTATGTCTTAGCATGAGTTCTGTTGAAGATACCCAAACCACAACATTTCTCATGTAACATGAACCAGTACTTCATCTTTCTTAAGACCAAATGAAATTTGTTTAATGTATGTATTATATATTACCATTTGTTATCTATCATTTACTAATGGATCAGATTCCTTTTGGACCCTTTTGGTTGCCCATGACATCTTTTCCTGTTTAGCAATTCTTCATATTAAAATTTCAGTTCAAATAAGCAGTATGTCTTTTGTCTCCTGACTGCATTGTGGCTAATATGGCTACATATTGTGGCCAGTAATTTGCAAAGAATGCCTTTCCTATTGGACTGTGTGAGCTGTGGCTGGGAAGGAGTGCAGAAGAACTGCCTTCTGAGCAGAGGAACTCTTTCCTCTGCCTTGCTTCACTAGTGTGAGATGCCACAATGAGCTGCAGAGTCAAAGATCCAGTTCATGCAGGTACTTTCTTGGGGGTGGTGGTGGTGGTAGAGGACAGAGGTTGGATGTGGTAACTCATTTCTATAATTTCAGCATTTAGGAGGCTGAGGAGGGAGGGTTGCAATGAGTCTCATGCTAACCTGAGCTACAGAGTGAGTTCCAAGCAAGACTAGATTATATAGTGAGACATTAGTTTTGGATCAGAACTGGAAGGCTGTGGTTCCCTGCATGCCATATGCCCACCCAGAGATACCCATGAATGTTCTCCCTTTGTCCTCCACTCTGGCACCAGGATGTCCCATACAGGATAGCTATTGCTCAGTCTTGTCCTAAAAAGTCTTATGATCAGCTGTTCCTATGGGACTTCTTGTTCTAGGCTGGTGTAGGGGCATGCTCTGATTTTACACAATGGCCTTTTTTATACCCGTGTTTTCATATTTTCAGATGAACCCATCTCTGCTGATCTCCCTTTATACCTTCTGCTTTTCTGAGTTTCCCACTGCCTCTGTGCCACACCCTTTGACTTTCTAGGGTACAGTCATTTAAATGGTTTCTATAATGTTTAGGGATTTCTGCACTAATAGGAGTGATTTTTTTAGTTTCTATTTTAATGCAATCTTCTATATACTTCTTTTTAATATTTTTTCCTCCCTGGAGTCTCTACAGATGTGTTTTATTTACTTAAATTGGTAAGGGGGGAAAAGCCAAACTCATCCAAAGACTGTTATTTTCAAGCTACATAATTATTTCCCCAGGGACATAACTTCTGATACTTGGGAAGGGCATTTATGAAATCTCCAAGGGTGACACACTGCAGCTCAATTTCATATACCATGTTTCACTTATTTCATAATTACATGGCTAAATAATGTATGAAAGAGAAGTGGCAATTATGATCATGAGATCAGTGGAAATTGTATCAAAGCTATTTGAATGGATATAAAGCAGACAAGAACTTACCTCGGGATCTTTAAATTACGCTTAGTATCTTAGAGGAATTTTAGGAAACTGAAGTGATAAATCCCCTTGAAATAGAGGGCGATTGACACATTTGCAAGTGTACATACCGATTGAGTGTGTTCAAGACTCTCCAAGTGCATCTATCTACTGTGTGTGTTCATGGTTCCCCAAGCACAAGGGCCTCTAAGCAAACTGCCGCACTTGACTTGTGCGGTGCTCACTGTGCGCCTGCTGCAGTCCAGCCTTTGAGGCGCAGCTGGGGGCATGATAAAATAGACATAGCCTCAGCTTCACACGAGATTCATACTCTATATTCAGATGTACAGGCAGACCATTTCCTTTTAGTACTCTCCGTAATAGGAGAAGGGGAATCGGGTGGCTGAGAAAGGCAGACAAGATATTACTTTCGGTCTAACATCCCAGGGAATGTCAGACTGCAGTAGAGGACGGCTGGTAAAGAAACACATGGGAGGATAACATGAAGCACCTACACGCATGTTCTCTTTCCTCCTGGCTCCTGCATACATGATGGCCTCAGCATGCATCTCTGCAGTAGGCATGCTTAGTGGTGTCCAAGTAGACATGTTGAGATACTTGCTCATCTTTGCTCTGGGACCTGCCTGTTATCACTCCTGTTATGGCTACTTCCTTCTTTCATTCCTTTCACCATTATTTTCTTTCACGTTCACCCCCTTATATTAAGTAAAAAGCAATGTGGACACTTGTTACACATAGTTGATTGGCTCCCCATTAACCAAACATAACATATCTCTCTTCATCTCTCTAGAGTAGGGGTTCTCAATGTGTGGGTCGTGACTCCCATAGGGGTCCCATATCAGATATCCTGTATATCAGATATTTACATTACAACCCATGTCAGTAGCAAAATTAGTTATGAAATGTCAATGAAATAATTTTATGTTTGGGGGTCACCGCACCACGAAGAACTGTATTAAAGGGTCGTTAGCATTAGGAAGAACCACTGCTTTAGAGAATTTGAAGTACTGTCTGGGAAGCAAATTTTAAAATGCATTTTTGGGATAGTCAGGGCAAACAACACTGCCATCCCCACTGTATTACTCTAAAATTTATCCCTACCTAATGTACTCAGATTATGTCTTAATAAGATGCTTAACACGGGCAGTCATATTTTTCAGCATCACAGAAAATGGCGACTCACTAATTAACTCCATCAAGCCATGTGCCATCAATGTAGGCACTGATGAATTTAAATATACACATATTTGGTATTCTATCATGATTTTGTGTATAATCTAAAATTAAAATAACTTTAGTTTAATCTGGGGCCATAACATATACTACTAAACTTGGGAGTGTAATAAATGCTTTAGAAATAGAGATAACATGCACTTTATAAACTTGGAGGGAGAGAGAGAGACATGACTCTCTTAATTCTCTTTCTCATACATATATTGGAATTGTCTTATAGACTAGTTTTATCATTTTTAAATGATATGCTAAGCAGTGACATAGCAGAAAGTATCAGTTACCAAAAGACAAAATCTGCTGCCTAAATAAATCTTTCCAAAATTCAGTAACCTTGGATAAGCATTATTCTCATGGATCTGAGGTTGTCATCTAGTGGTTTGATATGGGTTGAATTGAATTAGGTGGCCCTCCTCTGGTGCATGTCTGGGGACCAGCGTGCTTGTCCAGGCACTTTGCACTTACGCTGGTGACAGATGGAGGGAAGACTAGTGAAAGCTTGAAGCCCAGGTTTAGATGTGACAAGCTGTTACATTTGCCTCATTCTTTTGGGTCCCTACAAATGTTAAGGGCATTTTCCAAATCAAGGAAGGCATGTAGTGCAGAGCAAGTGCATGTACAGGGCAAGATGAACAAGGAGGGTCCCTGTAGAATCTATGTGCAGACTGGTTAGTCACCTGCGAATCCTTTCTCCCCCTCCTCCGGGGAAGCTCATAGCTACACCAGACGTCCTAGCCTCTGGGAGTGTTGTAATGTCTGGCTATCTGACAGAAGTTCTTCCAAGGTAATGTGAGCAGAAAGTGCCTTAGCCTGTAAACATTTCTGATGGGAACACACTGTCATTTCCTCCTTCTTTAGTTTTATGCAGTATACTTAAAAACACTCTGTGAAATGTCTTCATTGTACAAAGGGATGGGGTGAACTCCACAGTGACATTTTCAGTCAAATATATCCTGTTCATTGACCATACTCACCCCTCTTACCTTCTCCAGTTTCCCTCCTGCTCCTGCTGGTTCCCTTGCTCTTTCCAAAGAGTTCTCTTTCTTCCTTGTCACGTGCATCTCTGTGTGTATGTAGCTTATGGATATGTATGTGTGCATATGTGTATGTATGCATGTGTATATGTGTCTGTGTATATTTGTATGTCTGTATATATACATGTATATATGTATGTTTTTGTGTATGTGTTTGTGCATGTTTGTGTATGTACTGGCTGATTTTCTGTCAACTTGACACAGGCTAGAGTTATCAGAGGGAAAGAAGCCTCAGTTGAGGAAGTGCCTCAGTGAAGTCCAGCTGTAGGGCATTTTCTCAATTAGTGATCATTTGTGAGTGGTGTCATCCCTAGGCTGGAGGTTCTCTATTCTATAAGAAAGCAACCTGAGCAAGCCAGGGGAAGCAAGCCAGTACGTAGCACCTCTCCATGGCCTCTGCACCAGCTCCTGCCTGCAGGTTCCTGTCCTGTTTGAATTCCTGTCCTGACTTCCTTCAATGATGAATAGCAATATGGAATGGAAGTTAAGCCAAATAACTCTTTCCTCCCCAACTTGCTTTTTGGTCATGGTATTTTATTGCAGCAATAGTAACTCTTATAAAGACATTGTGTATTTGTGCATGTATGTGTGTTTGTGTATATGTGTATTTGTGTGTATGTGTGCATGTTTGTGTCTGTGTGTGCATTTATGTGTATGCATGTCTGTGTATTTCATGTGCCAGTTGCTTAGTTATTTCCTCTTCTGGCAGCACAGCTAGACCAGATTCCCTTACCTCTCATGTTGGAATATCTGGCTGTCTCAGTTATATACAAAACTCACCCCACTTGGTATGATGGTCTCTACGACTTCAATATTTTCCTGCAAATGACCTAGTCTTGTTTTTGTTTATGGCCGAATAAAACTGCATTGTGTATGTATGCTGCATTTTAAAAATCCATTTTGTTTTAGAGAATGAGCTGATTCTATAATCTAGCTGTTGTGAGATGTACAGATTATGCAACAGACTCCTTTGTGTGTGCATGTAAACTTGTTAAACTTCAAAGACACATATAGACAAAACTCATTGCTTGACCACATTTTATAGTCAGGCTTCTGAACCTGCTTCTAGACTCCTCTAAAGTCTTCCTTGTGGGATTTATAGCAGAGAACACTACTAAGGTCTGTCTCACAAAAGTAAACAAAAGAACTAAGCAACCAAGCAAGCAAGCAAACATAAACCCCGCCCTGTATACCTGGCTAGTTTTCCATTGCTCAGGCGATGCATGACACCATGGCCTGCTTTTGGTAGGTAGGTCAGGTTGCTTTGGTTAGAATCCTCCTGAAACTGCAGATAAATATCTCCTCTAAGTACAGCTCCATCCACAGCGTCAACCCCAGTCTCATGGCCGCCGCTCACTCAGGGATTTCCACCTGTCTATGATGAGTTTGGTGTGAAGGAAGTGGCTTGCTCACACTGAAAGACTACGCGACAGTGGTCTCTGTATCTAGCACAGTAACCCCAAATAAAGTCCTCTTTAGTGTATTTCACAAGGCTCACTGAAGTATTTTTTATTTAACTGCATTATACCTTGACAGAATCAAGAAACGAAAGAAGCCCCAAATAATCACCTTCTTGACGGAGAGAAATTTATTGTGTCGGCCAATTACTCATTCTGGAATTTGTCACAGCAGTTCAACTGAGCTTCAGTAATCTTGGATCCATAGTGCAGAGGGGAGGCTCCGATAAACCTCCAGGATATCTTTTTGGCATCTGTTAGGACATTTGTCACCTCGTTCCTTCCTTCATTTCAGCCCTGTAGCAGGTCCTGAGGAAAAAAGACAGCAGGAATGTGTGGTTGGTTGCCAACTGGTCCCTGGGCTTGTCACACTGCACATCATGTCCACAGCCACACTTGACCATGGGCTTGCTATACCACGCAGTGTATCCTCAGCCACATTGGTCTATGGGCTTGCTACACCACACAGTGTGTCCACAGCCATACTGTGTCATGGGCTTGCCGCATTACACAGTGTATCTTTAGCCACACATGGGCTTGCCATGTCACACACTGTGTCTATAGCCACATCATATACCGTATCTTCAGCCACATTGGTCCATGGGCTTCCACGTTGCACACTATGTCCACAGCTACCCTCACATTGAGTCGTCACTTGCTACAGCAAACAGCAGATAAACTCATCATTTAGAAGCACAATGTGTGTTTGATATTAAGAGTTTAATTTCAGGTATGCTATACATTATGAGTTTGAAAGCATCATCCAATGGGGTATATTCTTTCCAATAGTCATAAAACATTTTTATTGTACTTTATATTTTGATGTGGAACAACTTTCTCTCATAAAGAAGCATCTTGAATTTATAAGAGATGATAACACTCCACTCCATTCACCAAGTAGCATCTCTCAGCTTCTGATGCTAGAAATGCTGCTCTCTCTCTCTGTCTTTATCTCTCTGTCTGTCTTTCTTTCTCTGTCTCTCTATCTCTCTCTCCTGTTTAGTATCAAGAGAACTGCTTCTAGGGAGTAAACATCTGGAACTCACCTCTTTTTACATGTTATAGAAGAGCTAACCACTTAGCTTACTAGCATTCACGGGTGTAGCCTTGGGCCATGGGCCATTTAGAAGGGAAGGGGGACACATGAGGGATGCAAAAGGCCTCGTTTGGGGGCAGAGTAGCAATTAAAAGCCTTGCATCAGCATTATACAGGACATTCCAGTTTTTCTTTCTCCTGTGTAGGAGTTCTAGTCCTATGGTATTGATTCTTACAGCTAATAATGTTGAAACATATGGAGCACTTACTAGGTTGCTAGGTCTGAGATGTTCCACATAGTTTGTGGATTTGGAGATAGATCCTTGCTATGTAATTCAGGCTTGCCTCATGATCCTCCTATCCTAGTTTATTAGTGTTGGGGTTGCATGCATGCTCCATTGTGTGTGGCTAGTGCTTGGTTATTTACTTCCCAGCCAATACTCATGATAGGGCTGTTGGGGTCTGCAATTTCACATTCAAGGAAACTAAGGTATATAGGTTTTAAGAGCCTGGGCTGTGGACTAAACCCATCTCGCTCCAGAGACTGAGCCCTTCTCTGCTTTGCTATGTGCAAAGGACCGGCTACACAGAGACAATTGCTGCTGTCAAGACTTTCTAGTAACTTCGGGTTGGCTGATTGGATAGTGCTAGCTGTAAAGGATAGCACCTCTACAGGCCTCTTCTCTTCTCCATATGCCATGCTGTTGCTGGGTAGCCACAGTGGGTATCAACCCTTCCAAATCCTATGTGATTCAGACCCTGGTAAAGCTAGAGTTTTATTATCCACCTGTCCCAGGGGCCATGATGTTAATGCAAGTGTCTTCCCTTACATTACATGAGAACTTACTAAATGCTCTCGGCTCCTCTTTTCTCTGTTGTTACAACTATAACATACAATAAGTAAGTAGCCATTGTCCCTCCCATTATCCCAGACTCTCCTTTGAGGCATCCACAGCTTTCCACAATGCAGCAGGACACAAAGAGTTAATGTCTGTCAGTACCTGAAGTCCTTGTCTGTCCTCCCTGCTGTGCAACCAGTGACCATTCTTCACTTCATCTGTGCTTCACCTTCCTAGACATTTTTAGGATGTCAACGCTACCTGAGAGCATCCTGAGTTTGATGGTCACGTGGAGAACACTAGGCACAGAGTCTGAAGTACTGGCTTCCAGAATCTGTTCAATTCAGAACCAGTGCTGTCTCTACCTTTCCCATAGGGCTGGAGAAAGATGGGGGAAAGAACCCGCTTTATGCCCTGGGAAATGTTAACTCCTGGGTTCGTGAGCTTGCTGTGCTCCTGCCTGCTCTCTTCCACAGGGCAAAAAATGACCTCTGAGTCCTGCTCACATTCAGCAAAAAAATAGTGAGAGGGGGGAGTCACAATTTCCTTCACACGTGGAACTCTTTTAGGTGTTTTGGTAAAGTTACTAATGGGTTGAATTTTAAATTCCTATAATTACGTGAAAAAAATTAAGTTTAAATTTCTTTCTTTCTTCCCCCCTCCCCCCACCACTCCAAGTTCCATTTTCAAGCAGTCTCATGTCAGAATGTGTGCCAACAAACTAATACCAGGAGAGTATGGAAGTTGAAGATCTTTGTGGATGTTGCTGGAGAAATGATGTAAAGATCAAAGAGCAGATTTAAAAATTAATTTAAAGTTCAGTCTCTACTTTTCTACTCACCACCCTGTTATATACTCATTTTGGATTCAGATTTTGCCCCCTTCTTTCTTCCCTATCCTGGAGACCTTTGATTACTTTGTAAATGCATTTTAGTTTTTTAAATTATCCTCTTTGTTAGCATAATTAACAACTAGTCCTGCAGGTTCATTATGTGAAGACAAAGAGACAATGATGGATGGACTCTCCCTTGTCTGAAAATGATTGTGAATACAATTATTGCAGATTTTGAAATATTTACATGCACATAATAGAATATCTTCAGGGTGGATCCCGTGTCTAAGCACAAAATTTATTTGATCTATATGTACTTATATAAGAATCTGAAATGTACTTCTGATGATTTTGTGCCTGTGGCAGTTTCATGGTGTGCAACTTTCCTCTTTTGCCACGATACAGCATCATGCTGGTTGCCAGAAGTTTCAGATGTCCTGTTTTTGGATTAAG
Organism: Mus minutoides; assembly: GCA_902729485.2. Lineage (NCBI taxonomy): Eukaryota > Metazoa > Chordata > Mammalia > Rodentia > Muridae > Mus > Mus minutoides. Next base: position 20,465 of record LR751061.1, read on the forward strand.
GAGACTCACCCTGCATATTAGCAGTGTTTTCTGTGGTTTCATTTTAGAAAAAGCTTCAGAGACAGAGTTCACACATTATTCAATGTACCCACTTAAAGCACACAATTCAGTGGCTATGGCATATTCATAAAGTTGTGCAACATCACCAGATCTAATTTCATAAAGCTTTTATGATCCTAAACAAAATTCTTTAGCAATGACTCCAGGGATATTATTTCTGCCCAACTCTGTCCTCCTGCCCTGCAGAGTCCCAGACAACGACCAGCTCTATCTATGGATTTGCTTACTATGGATATTGTGTGTGTGGAATCTTATACCTGACCTCCTTTGGAACTGGCTTCTTTCATTACTGATGACATCTCCAGTGTTTCAGTGATGCCTTTCTGATCAGGATCCTGATTGGCAGAGAACACTCCTTCTGTTTAATTGCTCATTCTATGTTCCTATCCAGCAATTCACCCAGAAGACCAGTGCCACACAGGAGCTGTGTGATTATCCAGGTCCAGACCTACAATACATCCTTCTCAGAAAGTGCTCCTTCTAATCCTCAGCTTTGGGGAGCACTTGCTGAGAGTGGTGTGGGGCTTCCCAAGGGTATAATAAGCAAATGCTCACAGTCTGTTTTTTGCACAGGGAGAATTATGGGGTTACTGGGGTACCAGTCTTAGCATTTTCTGTGGGTTTTGTTGTTTCTGAGGCAACCAAGCGTACACAGACTACACTAAATCAATGGTCTTTTCTTTCTTGTTTGTTGGTTCAATATTTTTAACTTCTACACTTGATCTTAGCCAAAAGGCTGAGAAGTGATGTATTTTTAACTTATGAAAATTTTTTTCTAATTCCAGATTCATTGTGTCTTTATAACAATTACTTGTGATAGTTACAATATTACCAAAACTTAGGATTTTAAAAATGTAAGTGCTCATTTTCTAGAGTAAATCTAGGGTGCAAAATTGAACTCTTAACACCACCATCTAAATTCAACATGTATGGTTGTATTTTCAACATGTTTGTAGAACTTAAAAATTCATACCATTACAAGACTTCTTTGACCATATTACTTAGATTTTTTTAGTTCATCAGGAATTCTCTATCTATTTTGGGTACCTTTCTCAATTTTCATTTTTCTGACTTTCCAGTTACTGTTTTTATTGCAAAGTTTATTTGGTAGGTGCTTCTGTCTCAGTTTACCTGGCTGCACTCTCAAACTGACCTGACTCTACATGTTTTATCCTTGATTCAAAATGTGTATGCTGTGATTATGTCAGCTTTACTGAGTGAATCTAAGCCACAGTGCTTAGGGGCCAGGTATGAAAATTGCAGGGCTGAGATGCACCATGGTAAAGTGCTTATCTGGAAAGAAAGCACAAGGCTTGCGTTTGTTCTCCAGCACCACTAAAGGGGGGGGGGTATGCACTTCTTAAAATATACAGTTTTGATGTGCCTAACATATATAAACTCACTGACAATATTCTAGTTTTAGACTGTTGAGATAGTGCCAGAGGCATTCACAGGACATTTTACTTTACCTGAAAAGGTTGACAGATGGAGTAAGAGAGACGGAGAGCTGGATTGTCTTAGGAAATGTCTGGTTGCACTGGAATGCGAAAAGGGGAAGGTTAAATTGGGGTAACACGCTAAGTTGCAGGAGGCTTAACGGCAAGCAGAGTTGTTTTCCTGCAAACAAGGCTGAAAATAAACAGTGGCGTGTATTGAATTTTTTGATGGCATTTGATTGAGTTTGATGGATTTATTCAGAAGTTGGCAACGGGGCTGGTGACAGGAGCAAAATATCACACAGGGGAAATGCAGAAAGGGTGGAATTGTGGCATTTGATTTGTGCTGTAATAACAGCGAAACCACAGTTTCCAGAAAGACAGGTGGGCGAAGGAGAAGCCTGGAAGCTCTGGCTGCTGTATGGCGCTGACAAACCCAAGGACTTGCAGAATATTATGTTTAAAATGTTTGCTGATGAACATTAGAAACAGAAAGGACTGCTTAAGTGAGCTTACTTTGTACAGGGGATAAAGCTCCTCCCAGAAGAAACAGGTTACTAAATAAAAAAATCTATGCTATGGGTGGATACCTTCCCCAGAGGTTCCCCATCAGCACAAGTTATTGCTTTTGTGTTTGGTTGCCCAGAAGAACTTGACAGGAAGACCCTATTGCTAAAGGTGCCACACATTTTGATCGTAGGACTTGGAGAAATCAAGTTTACCTGAAGGTTTTCCTTTGCTGACTAGCTTTCATAGTACCTCAAGGTGTTATGCAGGATGTCGGGGAAAGAAGTGTCCCACAGTCTTACCCAGCTATGAACCCAAAGAGCTACAGAAGTGAGTGTCGTGGAAAGGCATGCTCACCTGTACAAAGGTGGCATGAAGATTGTGGGGGCAACCAATCCCTTTCTGATTGGATCTAAAGGCCTCTCCACAGGATAGAACTCATGTCTGATACTATGAATTTGGCCAAGAACCCATGGCTAGGGAGGTTATGGGCTCTAATCTACTACAATTAGTTTGCTTAATGGATATAGTATCAAAATGCCTTCTAAATACTTATCTTTATGCCCCTATATTAGTGTAGATGACAGTTAATACAGAGACTCATTACTGGCCAAATGACTATATAGAGTGCTTGGCTCTAAGTGGGACATGTATATTACTCTCATTATCCCCAAGACTCAGAAAATATTGTTGGAGAAGGGGAAAAAATTGTAAGAACTAGAAGCTTGAGATTCTTAGGGCAAAACAGTGCTTTCTGGGCAGGCCAGGACCATTATAGCCATGCACAGCTATGGTTGCCTGTGGAAAATTTGCATGGGATCAAGCCAGTAAAGATCCCAGCATGCATAGGGAGGACACAAGGCCTCCACCTCTAAGTAAGGAGCTTTGGACAGCTGATGGCTGGAGAGAGGAAGAGTCCATTTTCATTAGGCCCATGGGACTTGGAGGTTGACTATATTCTAAAGGATGGTCCTATACCTATGTAGGGTAGCACTAAGTGAACTTACTGGTTACTGGGACACATCCACAGGCCCTGTCCTATGTCTCATTTTCCTCTTCACTGAAGAGAGGCTCTGGGTTCCCTACTATAACTCCTACCTCAGTTAATGTGATAACGATTTTGTTTGCCTCTTGGTTTGATTTAAGACAATTAGCAGTGACTTATGAGGATCCTAATATGGCTATAAGTGATTCACATATAAACAGGAAGTTCTAGGGCAATGTGACATGCACACACACACACTATAATAAAATGCCCTGTATATTGCTGCCTGTGCCCTGGACTACTCCCCACCTGACCCTACCTACCCTTGGGGGTTGGAGGTAGGGCATATATCCTAGGAAGCCAAAAGGATCTGGAGAAAGCATTCATCTACAGTAAGGATGATACCCATGTCTTCCAGGATATCTCTTCCCCAAAGGTTGCTGGGGACCATCAGCCACAATAGGTGTAAAAGATCCCCGATTGCCATCCAAGTCCTACCAATGGACAGGGATAGGTCAGGTAGTCATTTTCGTGGTGATTGGCCTCCAATTCCTGGTAATGGAGGGACCAGACTGGAATATCCAGTGGGGGAACCAGACTGTACCTCAATGCTTGCAGGCAAGGAAGAGAACACACATCCAGAGGAGGTCAGGGTCCCACATGTTCTTTGGAGATATATATGCATGGGGCCAAAATAACAGCCTCCTCCCAAAATTGGTCCAGGTCCTGAGTTTTAACCTTAGGACCATGAATAACCAGAAGTTTTCATAGCCCTTAATCTGGGGTTTCTTCATAGTGGAGGGGAGAAAACCCCTGACGTTGAGGCAAAGGAAATAAATGACGAACAGATATGACAAATATGACAGAGGAGAAAGTCGCATACTAAGCAAGGGACTCCCTTAGTTGTAGATCAAAGGTCCTATGCCCGCATGGTGTCCTGGGATGGAAAAAGTGTTCCGGAGCTGATCCCTGGTACCAACAACTGGGAGAGCAGCCCCTATGTCAGGTACCCAGATGAATCTAGACCAAAAGTGAAAACGAGTGGACCAAGACAAAGAAGACAGAAAAGATGGCCACAGTAGGCTCGCTGCAGCACGCTCACACAAAGACAAAGAGCAACAACAAGATGGCCGCTGCACGCTCGCCACACCCTCGCTGCATGCTCACCCTCAAACTGGGACTGAGACCCAAACTGAGGTCACTGGGATGAACAGACAGAAAAGACAAAGAAGACAGAAGTGAGGTCAATCACACGCTCACCTTTGTGGAACCCACAACATAAAACCCTAAGGGACCAACTCACCGAAGAAGCAACTGAAGGGGGCAGCACCTTGAGGAGAAGAGCAGATCAGGTCGAATCATGAGCATAGTCTTTGCAACAAGAGGCAAAAATAAAAAATAAAAAAAGGAGCCCCCAGAAAAGGAAGTTCAAAAGCAGCAACAAAATGAGGACAGTGAAGTACTCCATTGACCACTCTGGGTAGCAGATGCTGCCCCTGGACAGATGAGAAATACCCCAGCAAGCTCGTCTGAACACTGCTGCCAGCTCTTTTAATACCCTCCACCTGTGCCCCATTGGTCCCAAGAAAGCGTCTCTTCTAAACAGCAGTTTCTGATTGGCTGGCATTGTCTGAACCCTCCCGTAGAAGACACTTTTGCGGCTGCGCAGGCCCTGGTGTTTAAATAGAGATGCCTGCCCCCCCCCCCCCCCCCCCCCCCCCGCTACACTATATATGTATGAAATTCTCAATGAATAAATAAAATATAATTAAATATGTAGAACTGGAAAGTACTATGAATAAATTAATTTCAATAAAATTTTATATACCATATAACAACTTAATAGCACAGTAGGGAAAAATAGACCTTACTTTGGATGTTAAGAAGAAGAACAAGAAAGGGGGTGGGAAGGTAAAGTCTAACATGGGGAAGGAGCCAGTGTGTACCCTCAGAAAGTGGGTAGATGTAAGCGGGGGAGATTTGTTCAGCATTTTGGAGGGACGAGAACTCTGGAAGTTCTGTCGAATGATCCTGGCCTTGGGTGCGTGAGAGGAGGCAAGCCAGGGGGAGAGGTTAGCCTGACACTTGAACAGCCAAGGTCTACACATGAGAGCAACGGCTGTGTGGCCAGAACCAATGTGAACAAGGCCGGTGAGGCTCAGATGTTTCTCAAAACCTGACAGAGTTGATGACACACCAGGCATCAGGTTCTTTCTGGCCTTTAAAAAGAGCAAGACTCATTCAGGTGACAGTCCGCTCTCAGCTCATCCACACGCCTCTCAGGGCATACCCATAGGGTGTTAGCATCAGAAGGAGCAAACCTGGCCTCTGCTGTGTATTTTTCCTTGGCCTATTTCCTCCTATTAAAAAGCATTTTTTTGAGACAGGGTTGACATTATTTTGGCTTGAATACACACTTCCTCTCAATGTACTCCCTGATTTGGAAATAAAATATAGAAGGGGGAAATAGGAGAGAGAGAGAGAGAGAGAGAGAGAGAGAGAGAGAGAGAGAGAGATAAAAAAATCTCCATCTCTATAGTCCTTATCAGAAATTTCCAGTTATTTCTGTACTTGCTCTCAGCAGTGCTGTGTTATCTGTCTCAGGACGGAGAGCTGGGAGAGCTGGAAACCAGGGAGAGCTAAGGGGAAAAGATGTTTAGCTTCCAATGTTCCCATCCTGTTGAAGTTGAAACTTCCCAGTAGTTGCTTTTTCCTACAAAGTCACATTCACAAGCTGAAGGGGTCTGCAACTCAATAGGTGGAACAATATGAACTAACCAGAACCCCCAGAACTTGTGTCTCTAGCTGCATATGTAGCAGAAGATGGCCTAGTCGGCATCATTGGGAAGAGAGACCCCTTGGCCTTGCAAACTTTATATGCCCCAGTACAGGGGAACGCCAGGGCCAAGAAGTGGGAGTGGGTGGGTAGGGGAGCAGGGCGCGGGGAGGGTACAGGGAACTTTCGTGATAGCATTTGAAATGTAAATAAAGAAAATAAAAACAAAAACAAACAAACAAACAAACAAAAGACAAAGTCACATTCACAAACCTGGTGCCATGTGTCTTCTTCTTCATCGAAAAAGGGCTTTGGACTCTCTACTACAACTTCTACCTCAATTAATGTGATTAATTAATTCAACCTCGCTTAGTATGTTTTGTTTGACTCTCGGTTTAAGGACATTAGGCAGTGACTTCTTGGGGCATAGCTATGAGCAGGCAATAGGTCTGTGGCTGTGAGCGATACCCAGATGAGGGACAGTGAAGCAGCCTGGCAGGACCTAGTGGGCAGACAGGTGAGGAGCAGTAACCCTTTCCCTCTGCAATGGCCAGTGATTGCTTTCATCCAGGATGGCTTGAGTCAGAGAAGCTTTAGAACTGGGACTGCAGACTAGAGAGGTAAGCAAGATTTTGACCTGATTCTACAGGGGAAGGGGGCAAGGCCTTCCTGCTGGAGGAAACCCTCAGAAGCTTTGGAAATATGAGGCCAGGGCTTGGATGCTTGCGGTAAAGGCAGGATGCAGAGGCTGCTGGTAAGCTGTACTTGGCCTACATCACTTAGGAGTTTGGTTTTTCCTCTCTGAGCACCCGAAGCCTTTGTCAGCTGCCTGTATCCCTTCCAGAGGTTTGCTCATTTATCTGTCTACTTACAGATTCATCTGAGTCTCCCAGTTTCATCTGTTAAGGAGGAAAATCCAGTTTCTTTGGCCACGATGACATCATTTTTCAATCTCTTCTTTTCTGCTAACCCCCTTTTTATCTGGGTTGTCTATTTTGCTCAGCTTTTTGGATTGCCTTCTGCTATCTACACAAAACAATTTCACTCGCGTTGACATGTTTGAGAGTTCAGGACCACAATTTTGCCAATTTTAAGTTTATGGAGTTTTTCACATTTTCATGGTTGGATTTAAAATGGAAAAAAAAAGGCCCACATTTATATGCAATGACAAGTAGATGGTATTCTGCATTTGGTTGTTGTGTTGTGATGAAGACACTAAGAAATACTGAAACGTCTCATGTCTTGAGCACAAAAATCACTTTAAACAAAAGTGGAAAGAAGACAAAATGAAGAGAAGGTGTCATAGTGACTGTTTTATTGCTGTGATAAGGCCCTAAGATCAAGGTGACTTATAGAAAAAAGCATTTAATGGGCAGTGTCCGAGGCTGAGTTCATGATGGTAGCAGTGGTGAGGATGCCAGCAGACAAGCAGGCATGGCACTGGAGCAGTAGCTAGGAGATTACAATTCTACCCATAAGCACAAGGCAGAGAAAGCTAACTAGGAATGACACTGGGTTTTGAAACCTCAAAGCCCAGTCTCAGTGACACATCCTCCTTCAACAAAGCCACACCTCCTAATCCTTCCCAAACAGTTCTATCAACTGGGAGCCAGTACTGAAACACATGAGTCTGTGGAGGCCATTCTCATTCAAACCAACTCAGGAGGATCTTGGTTTGCACTCGTTTTGCTTAGTAAGTTCCATAATGGAAGCTGTAGAGAGACTTTCTGTGCTGCTTTAGGTATTGTATTAAACACTTATTGATTCTGTTCCCAGGGAGTTCATGGAAGTGGGACATACCAAGGAACTTTTATCTCCTTGTTGTCGGTTTAGTAAAAGTCTAGTCCCACATATTATTTTTGATAAAAATAAACACAACAAGAAGCCAGGTGCGGCGGCATGAACCTGTAATATCATCACACAGGAGGCAGGGACAGGAAGATACTGAGTTTTCAGTCAGTCTGGCCTATACAGCAAGGTCACCACCAACCTAGATTCATATAGTGAGATCCTGCTGGAGAAAACCAAGAGTGGGACTGTAGCTCAGTGGAAGACTGATCGCCTAACATGTACAAGCCTTGTGTTCTGACCCCAGTACAAAAAGGAGGGTGGAGAGGGAGCATTTAAATGCTTAATGAAAGGGAGCAGTTTGATAAATATGGCATTCCCATTATAACACATATACCATTATTAAAAAGATGATTTCCTAGACTATTATGGGAAAGCATGTTGAAGTAATGTTAAATGGGGGAAGCCAAATATGAAATTATACATCACCTGAGATTTTAAACTCTTCAAGAATTACCCATGCTTGCTAAATATAGGTAGCCAAGAGTTCATGTTCTCTAGTCGGGACTGTCTGAGTGCAAGAACATCAGTCCACATAGACTGACCATAAAGTTATAAGGCACAGTCTAGAATATGAATAAATACATTTTCAAGAGGAAAGAGTTCTGCCTAAGGTGAGCAGTGCTGTTCAGTGGCCACCCTGGTATGGAGTGCAGACAACTTGCTTCACTGCCCTTCTCTGATCATCTCTCCTTGGGCAGATTTTCACCACGTTTGCAATTTGTCCAAGAAAATCTGGTCAGGGACTCTGTTACCTAATGGTGTCTGTCAGGGACTGGTGTTCATAATAACTCCACAGAGCCACATGAAGGCTTGTAGCTCCTTCTTTCCCATGCTGTCTGAATTAATGACTGTTGGGCACTCACAGGTTCAGTCTGGTGGGGCTTGTGGTGGTGGGGATCCCTGGGAGGTTCTCATGGAGTTGCTTGCACATCATATGGAGATCCGGAAAAAAAAATCTTACTACTACAAAAAGAAAGGAATGAAAAACAAAAAGAGAGAAAAATGAAATAAAGAGCAGGGCAGTTCCTGCATGTTGAGAACCCACTCATAAAGGGCACAGTGGCCTCACCAGAGCCATCCTGAGAAGAACCTGATCTCAGGTCTTCCTTGTCAGTGAGTCATCGTCTCTCCTCACAACCATTCTGTCCCTTCCTGCCATGCCATCCAGAAGCTATAATTGTGATTTCTCGGTGATGATGGTCTTCTGGCCCCTGCCTTCTTCCTACACTATAAAAGCCCCATGAGTTTAGAGAAAGCAAGAGGAAGCAAACACTTGTGCATGCATGTTTATTGCTGAATGATTCATGACTCACAGGATGGAATCAACCTAGCTATCCATCTATAAGTGACTAGATAAAGGAAATGTCCACATATTCATATAGACAGTGGATTTTTATCCAGCTATGAAGAAAGCTGAAATCATGACAGACACCGGAAAATGGGTGGAATGGGAGATTATCATGTTAAAGTGAAATCAGCTAGACTTGGGAAGATAAATATTACACATTTCCTTTTACATGCAGGATATTGATATAAGTGTATATATCTGTATATCTATATGTGGGATATGATAGTGGAAAGGGACTTTAGAAGTGAAAGATGGGGACTAGTGCATGGGGGAGGGGAGCAATGGAGAGTAATGGGACACAGATGTCATGAAAGCAGCAGAAAGCAGTGGGTGGAGGAAAGTGATGAGCAAAGCAGAAAGAAGTATGAACCAAATGAAGTGATGCCCGTGTGTGAAATATTCTACTAACATCCATTTCTGCATATACTAATCCCAACTAACAACAATAATAAAATAAGAGCAAACCAAAAGCTATCTCAAATCTTTCTGTGCTTCTGTGTTGCTGGGCACCTCACCTTTCCAGAGATGTAAGCAACTATTGGAAGTTTCTCGAAATGAGCTGATTTACTTCCTTCCTACGCTGTCCTTCTGCCCAATCGTGAGCCAGTGTCACTTTGGCAAGCCTCTGTGTGTGCACCTGTGAGCTTCGCTGACAGAGTGACTGCCTCCATGTGTAAGGCCTAGGTGCTGTCTCCAAACCTGGATGGGGGTTGGTATCTAAATGCTCAATGAAAGATAGTTAGATAAATATGGCATACCCACTAGCATGAATGTGTCATTATTAAAAAGATGATTTCCATGGCCATCATAGAAATGTGTTACTGTAGTGTTAAACAAGGCAAGCAGGGAAAGAAGGTACATACCTCTCAAGATCCTAGACTCTTTATCTTCCAAGATCTTAGACTCTTTGAGAGTTCCTTGGCCTTGGTATGTGCACAAAGTCTGAACAAGAATGTGCAGACAAGGTTGACCAACTCTTAGACTGCCCTTTATCTTCACAATGCACACCCAGTTAGGTAGTTTGGAATCACAGAGATTATTACCATCTCTGAAAGTTCCGGCTATGATTGGCTCCGCCCCCACTTTCATGATGAATACTCGATACTGGCGAAGAGTATTCTGGGTCATGGAACCAGCAGCATACAGTGAGAGTCTAGATCATTCCTGTTCAAATCAGGGCCCTGTTTTAAAAAAAAATTATTAATCTATTCTTATTTGAGTTCTGCCTTTACTCTGGAAATTTCATAATTTTGCTCAAATGCCATCTTTTTTTTTTTTTTTAAAACAAAACCTTTATAGATAGACTTAGATGTAAGAGAACACAAAACTCACTGTGAAATCTCAAAAAAAAAAAACCCAAAAAAACAAAACAAAACAAAATAAAAACTCACTAAAGCTTCTGTAGTTCTCAGGACTGCCATTAATTAGGGCTAATCTGTCTATGTTGTACCTTCCCAGGTAGACTTTTAAGAATCCCTTGAAAGCAGCAATTTTTAATTCTTGTCTCACAATGCCTGACACAGTTGGCTTTTGAGGATACTCAATAAGGCATAGTGAAGGAATGAATGGACCAATAACGAGCAGTTGGAATGGTGCCTTTATTCCCTTCCAAAGACGAGCTGCTAAGAATGAGAGCGAGATGCATCTCTGGGGACTGGGAACACAGTGAGTTATGGGGAAGTCTTACTGACTCTCTGGCTGAATGAGCAGTGATAACATTAAATGGCAACCTTGAAGTAGCTAGCCGTGATTTAGAGAGTCCATTCAGATGACTTCTTGTAAATAAATCAACTAAATAGCTGCCTATAGCCAGCTGGGGGGACTGCCCCTCCCAGAGAAGGTTTCAGGTGTTTACCTGGCCAAGAGGGTATGGCCACCAAAGTCACTCCAGCAGCACTTATGTCTGTACACTGTGTGGATTCTGCCACTTGTCCCTTAGGAGACATACCCCACCCAGCTCATTGCTCCCTTTGTTGAGGCTGTGGTGACACAGCATGGTTTACCCAATTCCAGGTGTTTCCTGCAATGTGGCTCACCTTTCCCCCTGGGATTCTTTTGTTTTCTCATGGGACATTCAGGGAGGGCCTTTGAAACTAAAAAAGAAAAGAAAAACACATTTTCTGATACAGAACTGTAGAAAGCTCTGCTTATGAACGTGTCTCTTTAAATTACGGTCCATCTCAAAGAATAAAAGGGTCTAGGAAACGGTAAAGTCACTTCATGCCTTCCCTCTTCATTGAAATATTTTTGCTTCCTTTCCCTAATCTCTTAGGCCAGGATCTCTGGATTTATAGGTAGTGATTCATTGTGCTGAAATTCTGATTTATATTTCTAAGCCAATGGTAGTTGAGTTGGGAAGAGTTTAATCAAGTCCTTTCCTTTCCTCACCTTTTATAGAACAATGAATATCATTTGAGTCACCCAAGCCATGCTGAGTCTCTGGGCTACAGGAATTCTGAGCTCAAATGGGGGGAAATTCAAGGGGAGCAGAATCTGCAATGAGGCTGAGAAGTTGAAGAGAAGCTCTGGGACAGGAGAGTAAGAGTTAGTATTCTGGGGAGCAACACTCCGTGCTTCACTTTCAACTAGGAATTAGTTTTAGTTTGTGTGTATGAATGTCTGCCTGCATGTATGTATATAAACCGTGTGTGAGCCTGGTGCCCTTGGATGCCAGAAGAGGCCATAAGATCCCCTGATACTGTTGTGAGTTGCCATGTTGGTACTGGGAACTGCATCAGGGTCCTCTGCAAGAGCAGCTATCTCTCCTGTACCTATGGTGTAGTCCCAGTCTCTCTTTCTCTCTCTCTCTCTCTCTCTCTCTCTCTCTCTCTCTCTCTCTCTCTCCAGAGAGATATCTCTATATATTCCTATCTCTTTATATAGATTTTATATACACATGCCATGATGTACATGTGGACATCAAAGAGCTCCATAGGAGTCAGTTCTCTCTTTCCATGATGTGGTTCCTAGGATCAAACTCATGTTTTTGGACTTGATGGCAAAGGTCCCATTACTAAGTCATCTTGTCAGCCATGTTTATGTTTAAGCCAAAGATCAGCCTATTTACAAAGGAGATGTGTTGTATGTGTGTATCAGTAGATGCATGCCTGTGTGTGTGTGCGTGCGTGTATGTACATGTGTGAACATCTCTAGGTACATGTGTGCACATGCATGTGTGTATGTGTGCATGTGTGTGCATGTGCATGTGCGTGTGCGTGTGTGTGTGTGTGTGTGTGTGTGTGTGTGTGTGTGTGTGTGTATGTGCATGCTTGCATGTGTGTCTTTTTCCTTTATCACTCTTCACCTTATTTTTTTGGAGAGAGGATCTCCCTGAACTTAGATCAGTATTTTGATTATGCTGGCTGGCCAACACTCCCAAGAGATGCTCTGATATCTGCCCAGGGGCACTGTTACTCCTTGAGTTTTATATGAATACTGAGAAGCACTTAATAGACTCAGTCATTTCCCCAGGACCAGCTATTTTCCCTTTTACAAATATTACTGCAATGAATAGCAGCTATATACATTGTTGGATGCACAGAGAAATATACTTGTAGCATCAATTCCTTGAAAGAAGACACTGGATCAAAGAATGTATATTTGTAATTTTCCTTACAGCTTATATCAAAACTTGTGCCCAAAAGCATACCTAGAGTGATAGTTTCTCTTTTCTTGACTCTGATGGATGTAAATATATCCCACCCAACATAGCACAACAATCTTTGATTCTATCCCCTAAGAAGTGTCATTCTGAAAGAGGTAGGGATGGCCAATCTTTAGCAATCTCTAAATTAAAGGGCACAGGTTCAAGAAGGACAACATTACATTTAAATAGATGGAAGAATATCCCCACTTTCTACTTTAGTTCAGAGTTGAGTTCCAGTAGGAAGACAGCATAAAGTATTATGAGAAGTGCTCAGCCTCCAGGCTGTTAGGCCCCAAGATTAAGGGTGTCTCCATCCACAATGAAAGCTTGGGATTTCTAATTATTCTCAGTGGACATCTCACTGATGAACGCTTGTTAACATTCCTGATATTCTTCTCTCCATATTTTTTGAGTGCTGTTATTTTCTCAGGAAATGATTGATCCAAGCTTCATTTGTCCTAAACCTTTAATCTTGGCATCCATTGGGCTCTTTAATCAGTCTTCCCCATCAATCATTTTATTTAATATATAAATATGTGTCCCTTTCATGGGATAATAAAGAGCTAATGACATCTGATAATTTGGATGTCTTATAGAACTTCAAACTTAAATCTATGTTTTCCCATACACACTATTTACTGGAAGATAAAGGCAAAAAGACGTGTGTGTGCTTTTTTTTTTTTTAACAGATCCCATGCATATGAAATAAAAGATGGAGGGAATTTGGCCTAAGCAGCCTTTCAACATCTCTAGTCCCTTGTGAGTCCACCAGGCTTATTCGCATATAATGGGAAAGTAATTGAGAAAAACTTACACAGAGCAAATGTAGGTCTTTGAGAAACAACGTCTGGTGAAGCGGCACAGTTACATGCGATGGTTAAGTGGAAGCAAACTGAATTTGGCTTTAGTTGCACAGTTGTCTTCTCTGTGAGGCAGATACTCGTTATTTGTTTAATTGAAAAGAAAAGCAAGCAAGCAAGCAAGCAAGCAAGCAAGCAAGCAAGCAAGGCCTGCTCTTCAAGACAGTCTATCAGATGGAAGATAGTAAAGGAAAAAACACTGTCAGAGTTCCCTTTCTTTAAGAGAAGGAAAGGGGAATTGTGAAGATAAGGTAAACTAATGACCAATTTAATGAGCATGTGGGCGCTAGCTGCGGGAGGTTATATATACACGGACTCTGGTCAATGAGAAGCAGTTGGGCCTAGGCAACTCCAACGGGCTGTGAACAAATAGGATTAGCTTCTCCAACTGGAAAGAATTTCCCACAGTTCAGAGGCAGTCTGTTAGGAAGCTGGGCCAATCTCCCTCCCGCCAGCTTATCCACGGACGACCCATTCACTCCCGATCCTGCTAAGCATCTTATAAGTGCTCTGTCTGCAGTCATTGCTCTGGTCCTCCTCAGAGCCTTCCGGATTCCTTTCTCTTTTCTCATGCCCTGGAAATCCTCTCAGGACTGCCTGCTATCATTCACTCCGTGTTCCCTGACTTGTCACTTTACCTCCCATCCCAACAATCCTCTCTTAACCTCCATATCTGTCCTCTCTTATCCCCCCCCCCCACTGCTAGAGGGTCAATGAGATCTTTAAGGTCCTCTAATATAGTGGCTCTCAACCTGTGGGTTGTGACTCCTTTGGGGTCGAATGACCCTTTTATAGAGGTCATCTAAGTCCACCAGGAAACAGATATTTACCTTACTATTCACAATAATAACAAATTACAATTATGAAGTAGCAATGAAAATTGTTGGGGGGGTCACCACAACATGAGAAATATAAGGAACTCTTAAATTAAAGGATTGCAGAAATAAAAAGGTTGAGAACCACTGCTCTAATATCCAAAAGACCCAACAATCCAAATACTGGGCATTTACCTTAAAGAACTAAAGACAGGTGCTCAAATAAGTCCTTCTAATAGATATAGTAATGCTTTTTATTAAAAGGTAGAGGCAAACCTGTGTTCATCAGCAGATGAAGGGGTAACCAAACTGCAGTTTGTCCACCTAACAGTGTACATTTCACTTAGAAAAGGAAATAATGATACTATGTCATGTAGTCATGCTATAATATGGGGGACCCAAAAAGCATTGCGTATTGCGGTGAAGAGAGAGAAGCTAGTCACAAAGGGTACACATTGAATTATTTGATTTATTTGAATTACCCAGAACAGATAAATCTGTATGATAGAAAACTATGAGTTGTCAAAGGTTAGATAGAGATGCTAAGTAGAGAAATATTGCTTATTGGGTGTGAGCATTTGATTTGAAGTAAGATTATACCTTGGAACACTGTGAATATGCCAATGTCATTGAATTGTCTAGTTTAAACTATTCAATTTTATGTTATGAATTTTTAACTCAATTAAACAATGGGATAATAACAATTTCCTCAAAAGCATACCTGAGAGCAGTTTAAGTGCTCTTTCTCCTGGTGTAATTGTATCTCAGTAAAGCCACTGAAGAAATAACTTAATCCGAGGCAGGGGTAGCCAAAGAAAATGATGGTATGGGGCTTTATGGTGTACAGCCTTCCATATGCAATCATCCATCTATCCATCCATCCATCCATCCATCCATCCATCCATCCATCCATCCATCCATCATCTTATGTATCCTTGGAACCCTTTTCTCTCCCCACCTCCTTACTGTATCAGCTCACACTTGACATCTGGAACAGTGCCAGGTCCACTCAGCTTCAGATGCCATGCTTGGAACTTCATCGGGAAGCACAAAGGTGTTACGGAGCTCAGAACATGCCCAAGATGCTCCTTAAATGGTGGTGAACAGCCTTCAGGGAGAGCAGGTGGGTAAAGATGAGAAAGCCAAGCCCTAGTCAGACATCCTTGGAATGTGAGTCTGATTCTTCTCTCTGGTGATGAAGCAGTCCCTGATTATGAGTGAAGGCAGCTGTTGTCAGTTAGGGGCAGAGATGGCACATATTTTCAGTTGGAATTTCTGAGAATGTAACATTGACTGAATTATATTGGCATCATCTGTGAGTTGAAGATATGAAGTATGGGGAGGGAGGAATAGAGATCACACAGCTGGTAAAAATAAGTAGGCTCAAAGGAACATGGCTAAGTGGTTGTTTCTGGAATTTCTGGGGGGCAGCAATTCCACAGAATCATTTTGTCCAGAGGTTTGCATGGCACTGGGAGTATAATATGCAATTAAATATATAATTGTTGACTTAGTTCTATTATTTACCCATTTGTTTTGGGGAGAGGAGGGTGTTCATAATGCAAGGCCTTTGGGACAAAGGACCATCTATCTCTCTTTTATCTGCCAGTGTCTTATGGAACGGAATAATTGGCTGCTGAGAAACCGTGGATAAATGAATGATGGACTCGAGCAGAGAGAACGGAGCAGCTCTGGAGCACAGCAGCCCTAGGTTTACACCCTATTTTTGGCACAGAGCAACAGCATCACACTATAAATAAGGAAGCTAGATCAAATTTACAGTTTAGGAATGGACATGCTTAGTGAGTGGTAGGTTCTATTTATGCATCAAATAATGCCCATCAAATGATGGCCAGTGTGCAAAGACCAACAGAAGGAGTCTTTTTGGGCAACTGAGAGCCACTCACTCTTGTGCTCCCTAGTATGGTCGAGTCTTCATCTATGACTTTAGCCAATGGCTACTTATGGAGCTGGTGCTACGTGCCATGTGCTGTTCTAGGAGCAACAGGGGCTCACTGAAGGGCTAAGAAGAAGGGAGTGGTACACTCAGATATTGACTTACTGTGTGTATGTGATGTATGAAGTCCCTTCCGATTTGCTGCGTGAGGAGTGATTTTAATCCTGTGGAGATGTAGGGTGGAGAGAAGCAGCGTGTGTTATAGCTGCCTCATGGAAGGGGCTAGTGTGAGACTGAGAATGGAGAGCTGTGAGAGGATTTGGTGGATAATTAGGGCTGCTGAGCAAGGGGGACCTGGTGATGGGTTGAGGATGTGGGAGAGAAAGAAAGGAAGAAGCTGGTTTCTATGACAAATAATGATATAAGTGGAACTGCTGTTTCCTAATGGGGCCACTGGGGAAACAAGAGATCAAGACAAGAGTCTGGACAACTGTGGTTCAGATGTGATCCATTCAAAGTGTCTATTGGCTATTGACCTGGGGCCCAGTACAGGGACTGGGGCCATTGATATCTGTACAATAATTGGTACGGGACATCTTTAAAACTATGAACATAGATGAATTTCCTCATAGGGTAAAAAGAAAGCCTGGGCCTGAGATGCAATAGGCCACTACATCTGGAGGACAAGTAGAGAGGAACTCAGCAAAGGGCAGAGAGAAGGAACAGCCTCTTAGAAAATGTGGATTTCAGAGAAGAGTGTCTAGTAATGGCTGCTATCCACTATCACTGAGAGGGTGGGCAGGAGACGAACAGGAAAGGCAGAATGGAGCCTGATAAGCCTTGGTTTATTAGTTTGGTTTCTTTGTTGCATCGACTGATTTGCAGAAGAAAGGGATTACTTGAACTTACAATACAGAATATCGTGAAGGGAGGGAAGGCAGGGCAGAGACCTGGAGGCAGGAACTGAAGCAGAGACCATGGCTGATGGTGTGCTTCCCTGGTTTGCTCAGCTGCCTTCTGTATACATCCCAGATCCTCCCACGTCACCACCTGTCAAGAACATCCCCCACAAACATGCTCCCAGGCCAAGCGGACAGGGGGCAGTTCCTCAGCTGAGCCTCCTCTTTCCAGGGGCTTCTTATTTCTCTTAGGTTGAGAGAAACTAACTAACACAGTGGGCAAAGGCAGTGTCAGCCTCAGGGAGAGAGGATGGACATCGAAAGTGGTGTGTGCCTGCGAGGCAGAGTGAGGCGTGGGCTGTGTCATGGAGATCATTTTTTCCCAAACAGAGCCTGGGACAGATAGATAGAGCCAGGGGATGTTGTCCCAGGGTGCTTTGCTTCCACAATGAGAACAGACATCTCTAAAGCATGTACATAGGTGGGTAGGAAGAATCATGGAGACAAGATGGATGATTCAGGAGACAGGGTGACTGCAGGTGGCAATTCTCTGTCTCAAAGTGTAGCTGTTTGAGGAAATTCTGGAGAGACAACACCTGCTTCTAGAGATATTAGACCATAGAGTAGAAATTACTCAAGAAAAATAGGATGTAATGGCTATGCCTTTTCAGCAGAATTTTGCCAAATATAAATAGAGTCATGTGCATACATGTGTGTACATACATGCAGACATATATGCAGACATGCATACACAGTAAGGCAGGGCATGGTGCACAACCTATCGCACACTCTTGAGTGCAAGAGCACACACACACACACACACACACACACACACACACACAGGTCCAGGGTGACTCTGTTCTTAACTAAACACAGAGAAATCCCTAAGCTACAACAATCTGCACAGGTGTGTGACACAGGATCCCCGTGTTCCCTGCCTGGAAGGACGGAAACGCCAGCAGCAGGGGCCTAGCTATAATTAGCCTCTATTCTAGCCTCGAAAGCTGCCTGTCCTTGAGGTGACTTGAGGCTTTATCACAGGGCTTGGTAAGGAGCCAGGGAAAGTCCATCTAGGGACTGGGCAGTGGCACTTTGCTTGGCTCCAGGAGCGCAGCTTAGCCCTGCAGGCTGTTCACTGTGATCGCAGTTTTGGAGCCAGTCAGGCACATCTGAGAAGCGACGTCCAGAATTCCCTGATAATCACTTATATATCTGGGCAAATGTCTTTAATCCTGGTTCTCTCTAGCTCCTTGGCAGCACCAGCAAGGGAGTGCCACTGCTACTTGGCTGGCATAGAAGCTGGCCTTGGTCGCTCCCTCGGGGCAGGGCTTTCCCAAGGACTTGTCTCCTTGGAGAGTCTGTGCAAAGCTGAGTACCCTCTGCTGTGTCTTCATGAAGGCCGGTGTTGGCTTTACTGCTCCCCTCCCACACAATATTTTATCTTTACACTGACACAGGAGAATACTCTTAGAGCTTCTTATCCTCTCTCTCTCCCTCTCTCTCCCTCTCTCTTCCTCTCTCTCTCTCTCTCTCTCTGTGTGTGTGTGTGAGAGAGAGAGAGAGAGAGAGAGAACAGAGAAGAGAGGACAAAGACACACAGAGAGACAGTGACAGAAAGAAAATATGTGAGCTCTAGGAGTCCGAAAGAGCTAGAATTCAGAATATTTTTAATCAGACAATAAAGCAGTATATTATAGCAAGAACATGAAAACTGGCTCCTGAAGATCCACCCACTCCTAAAATTTTTATGTCCATGTCAGGTGATTCCTGCTTCTTCCTTGAATCTTTAGAAAGCAGAAAGAACCTCTTTGATGGGTGGTCATAGCCAATCCCCACTCTCTCCACAGAGGCTGGGCTGGAAAGCAACCCCTTCTCTCCAGTCTCTAGAAAGTTCTTTCTCATCCGTACCCCAGATCAAAATCCTAACTGCAGTTAGTAAAGCCTGTGACTCTTCACCTTCATAATCACTTCCTCTCTGGACATCCCAGGGTCAGCTAACTGCCACTTGCAACAAGAGCCCTTACTTTGCACATGTGAAATGTGTGATACTTCCTGCCTCTTTTCTTTTTGTAGGCTGGTCAGTGCTATTGACCATTCAGTTATTTTCCACACATGTGGCTCTTGCTGACTGAGCATTGTCTATTGTGTGTGATGCTGGGACAATAGTTAAAATAAAATGTAGCAGAACCTGGAGGAGCACCACATGGGTTTGTTTAAGGGGATACCAATGGGAAGACAGAAATATGCCAGACAATTAGAATATGACATTGTAAGAGGCACCCTAGGGGTAAATGTCTAGCACCCATTGAAGGCTATCTTGTAAGTTATCTCACGTAGAACTCACAACAGCTCTGCAACGGGGGCAGCATCAACTTGTAGATAGTCCAGTAACCCAGCTTTATAGGGTGGTTCAAGGTGGCTTCCAACCTTACACTGAAGGGCAGGTACTGGATGTCAAACGGAGAAGACAAATGCAAAATTTTAGGTTCAAGTTCAAAGACCAAGATCAAGGATTCAAACTCAGATCATCTGGCTGAAGACTTCCCGGATGGTATAAGACTGCAGAGGATAGGAGTATCTTCAGAAGGGCTACTGCCTGGAACCTGCCGGGAACGATGCTCTGAGATTCTCCTTGCTGGCTGTGCCATGCCTTGGGATGATTCAACACTACGTTTCCAAGAGCAATACAGTTTAACATCCCTGACCCCATGCTTCTCTGAACACAGCTCTCCCCTCGCACTGCGATAGGTGACAGGAAAGACATCACTAAGGAAACAATAGTCCATTCTTCAAGACATCGCCGTTCTGAGCCATCCTAGGAGCTACTGAGTTAAAGCCTGTCACTTGGAAAGTAGCAGTCCGCATGGAGAAGACAGACAGATCTTTTCTTTGCCACGTGGGGGCCTCCTTCCCCACTGTCTTGGAAAATGTCACACCACAGGTGTGACCATGATGTAGTCTCTTCATACCCACTCACAGAGCTGACTTTGAGGAGTGCAGGAGGCCCTGACAGTTCTCCTGCATGCACCCTTCCAGAACACAGATCAACAGACCCATGTCCAGCGTGCTGTTGGGGTTGTAGGAGACTCACAAAGCTTCCGCAAGAATGATTCACACGTAGATTCACATTCTCACAGTGGCTTTCAGTGAATTTCAGTGGTGTGCGCCTGTGTGCAAGTGCACATCTGTCTGCTAACTAGTTGGTTCTTAATGATAGCCTGGCATGTACCGAGTTTGCTATGCAGGCATAATTGATGTTGTTACCATTATTATTTTTAACATCAAGTGACTCCCATCGTGAGCATTGAGAGCTGTCAGAGAACAGTATTGGAGTCAGGCTTTTTGCCTAATGTTTTAAATGCAAATTAAAAAGAGATTGCTGATCAACAGGAGGCTGCCAGGAAGATGCTGTTGGTGGGGGTTATGGGTATAAGAAAATGTAATTAGTTTCTTTCTCTTGGGGGGGGAAGGAAATAGCTATTAACCCTTTAATCTCTCCCATTCAGATATCATTTTAATGAAAGCCTACAATGATAATAATTATCTTATGTAGAATTAGGACCATTCAGGTAGCTTTTTTTTCCCATGATCTCCAAATTCTGGTGAGACAAAAGTTCAGTACATTTAAAACCACATCAGTATAAGATGTGGGTGAATGGGACACTACAAAGATCTTGGGGTCCCCTGTGATGAAGGGAATGTGTGACTTTCTACTGACTCTTTTTTTTCAATTTTTTATTAGACATTTTCTTCATTTACATTTCAAATGCTATCCCGAAAGTTCCCTATACCCTCCCCCACCCCCCCCTAACTCCCACTTCTTAGCCCTGGAGTTCCCCTGTTCTGGGGCATATAAAGTTTGCAAGACCAAGGGGCCTTTCTTCCTAATGATGGCTGATTAGGCCATCTTCTGCTACGTATGCAGCTAGAGACATGAGCTCTGGGGGTACTGGTTAGTTCATATTGTTGTTCCAACTATAGGGTTGCAGACCTCTTCAGCTCCTTGGGTACTTTCTCTAGCTCCTCCATTGGGAACCCTGTGTTCCATCCAATAGCTGACCATGAGCATCCACTTCTGTGTTTTCCAGGCACTGGCATAGCCTCACAGGAGACAGCTATATCAGGGCCCTTTCATCAAAAATCTTGCTGGCATATGCAATAGTGTCTGCGTATGGGATGGATCCCCGGCTGCAGCAGTCACTGGTTGATCCATCATTTTGTCTCAGCTACAAACTTTGTCTCTGTAACTCCTTCCATGTGTGTTTTGTTCCTAATTCTAAGAAGGGGCGAAGTGTCCACACTTTCGTCTTCGTTCTTCTTGAGTTCCATGTGTTTTGCAAATTGTATCTTGGATATTCTAAGTTTCTGGGCTAATATCCACTTATCAGTGAGTATATGTTATATGATTTCTTTTGTGATTGGGTTACTTCACTCAGGATGATACCCTCCAGATCCATCCATTTGCCTAGGAATTTCATAAATTCATTGTTTTTAATAGCTGGGTAGTACTCCATTGTGTAAATGTACCACATTTTCTGTATCCATTCTTCTGTTGAGGAACATCTGGGTTCTTTCCAGCTTCTGGCTATTATAAATAAGGCTGCTATGAACATAGTAGAGCATGTGTTCTTATTACCAGTTGGAACATCTTCTGGATATATGCCCAGGAGAGGTATTGCAGGATCCTCCAGTAATACTATACCCAAATTTCTGAGGAACCGCCAGACTAATTTCCAGAGTAGTTGTATAAGCTTGCAATCCCACCAACAATGGAGGAGTGTTCCTCTTTCTCCACATCCACACCAGCATCTGCTGTCACCTGAATTTTTGATCTTAGCCATTCTTACTGGTGTGAGGTGGAATCTCAGGGTTGTTTTGATTTGCATTTCCCTGATGATTAAAGATGTTGAACATTTTTTCAGGTGTTTCTCAGTCATTCGGTATTCCTCAGTTGAGAATTCTTTGTTTAGCTCTGTGCCCCATTTTTTAATGGGATTATTTGATTTTTAGAGTCCAGTTTCTTGAGCTCTTTGTATATATTGGATATTAGTCCCCTATCAGATTTAGGATTGGTAAAAATCCTTTCCCAATCTGTTGGTGGCCTTTTTGTCTTATTGACAGTAAGTATCTTTTGCCTTACAGAAGCTTTGCAATTTTATGAGGTCCCATTTGTCAACTCTTGATCTTACAGCACAAGCCTTTGCTGTTCTATTTAGGAATTTTTCCCAGTGCCCATATCTTCCAAGGGTTTTCCCCACTTTCTCCTCTATAAGTTTCAGTGTCTCTGGTTTTATGTGGAGTTCCTTGAATCACTTAGACTTGACTTTAGTACAAGGAGATAAGAATGGATCAATTCACATTCTTCTACATGATAATCTCCAGTTGTGCCAGCACCAATTGTTGAAAATGCTGTCCTTTTTCCACTGGATGGTTTTAGCTCCCTTGTCAACAATCAGGTGATCATAGGTTTGTGGGTTCATTTCTGGGTCTTCAATCCTATTCCATTGATCTACCTGTCTGTTGCTGTACCAGTACCATGCAGTTTTTATTACAATTACTCTGTAGTACAGCTTGAGGTCAGGCATGTTGATTCCACCAGAGGTTCTTTTATTGTTGAGAAGAGTTTTTGCTATCCTAAATTTTTTGTTATTCCAGATGAATTTGCAAATTGCCCTTTCTATCTCAGTGAAGAATTGAGTTGGAATTTTGACGGGGATTGCATTGAATCTGTAGATTGCTTTCGGCAGGATAGTCATTTTGACTGCCATTAATACTGCCAATCCATGAGCATGGGAGATCTTTCCATCTTCTGAGATCTTCTTTGATTTCTTTCTTCAGAGACTTGAAGTTCTTGTCATACAGAACTTTCACTTCCTTATGTAAAGTCACACCAAGGTATTTTATATTGTTTGTGACTATTGTGAAAGGTGTTGTTTCCCTAATTTCTTTCTCGTACTGTTTATTCTTTGTGTAGAGAAAGGCCAGTGATTTGTTCGAGTTAATGTTAAATCCAGCTACTGTGCTGAAGCTGTTTATCAGAGTTAGGAGTTCTCTGGTGGAATTTTTAGGGTCACTTATATATACTATGATATCATCTGCAAATAGTGATATTTTGACTTCTTCCTTTCCAATTTGTATTCCCTTGACCTCCTTTTGTTGTCGAATTGCTCTGGCTAGGACTTCAAGTACTATATTGAATAGGTAGCGAGAAAGTTTGCTCTTTAAAAGAAATTTAATTGTATATCTTGGAGTTCTTTCCATGTTGATATCCCCAGAGCTATCTCATTATTTTTAATGACTATCTAAACTTCTTTTATATCCTTCACTAATCCATGGACATTTTAAGATTTTATTTATATTCTTTGGAGTGTTACAAGGTATGATATGGCAAACACTGAAGCAAATGTTGTTTCTATCTTCTATTTACAAGTGTATCCTAAGATAAATTTTAATAAGTAGAATTAATCAAGACATATATATATATATATATATATATATATATATATATATATATATATATATATTGCTAGAGCACCTTCCAGTGTGGTCCTCTATGATCTACTGACCATGTGGGACCGAAGACACCTTTTTTTCTACATCAATGTAATCACCAGGCTTTCAATTTCTAAAAATAATTCTTGTCTGATCAAATGAGGAAAAAAATCATATTTGCATTTTTTACTTATATTCATTCATTAACAGTGTAAAGTGCTGTCTCAAAAGTTTGCTTTTTTTGTTTGTATTTTTCTTTTAAAAATTCATATCCTTGGGTTGTTTTACATTGCTTAATTATTTTATTGATGGTTTGAAAGATGTCTACTAATTAAATTGTTCTTTGTTCGGCATCTGTTGCAAATGTTTTCCCAGTTTGTGATTTGTCCTCTTCATATTGCATCTAATATTTTGCTTTGTTATGTTGGCTTTAAAAATATTTAGTCAAATTTATTGTTTTTTTTTTTCTTTTGTGGTTTCTGAGTTGAATGTGTTTTCTACATTGCAGGATTATGGGAGTGTACAAAGTTTTCCAAAGAGCTCATCCATGTGTTTTGAAAACTCTGCTGTGGACAGAATACAGAAATAAGTTGGATGGTGACACACATCAAAGTCCTTTGGCCATTTAGTCAGTGAGAGTGTGGGCAGAGTGCTGATGGATGGGTCCTCGGGAGCCAGCATTCCCTGGGCCTCGAAGAGAAAATGTCTAGTTCTCTGGATGATAAAATCAGGATTCAAAGCTACAACCAGTCAGACATTGAATTTAAAATTAACCAGTGAAATTTAAAAGTGTGTTTATGTGTTTGTGTATTTTTACATTTTGTATACTTGAATATATATATCTAAATATAAATGTTCATCTATATGTTTATATATTTATAAATTCACATATATAAGGACAAATTAAAAACAGAGATGCAGATATTGATGTAGGTAATAGTTACAACAGACTTTGTTGTTGGTGTACTGCAGAAAGGCTAGTATCTAGGCATAGTAAGAAAGGCAGCATCCCCTTTGCTAGGGTGCTTTGGGGCTACTCAAGTAAACATTTTATTTTGAAACAATTACAGCCTTGTGGCAATTAGCTCAGATAGTGCAGAGAAGATCTGTGTGTCTCCTTATAACGATATTACCCAGTGGTAACACCTACATAACTACAATCCAGTGCTGAACCAGAAAATGGCCATCTGTGTGTGGTGCAAACTTTTCTGGCTCGAAAATATCATCTGTGTGTCTTGTTGTGGTTTGTATATCCTTGGTCCATGGAGTGGCACTATTAGAAGGTATGACCCTCGGTTGGAGTTGGTGTGTCACTGTGGGTGTGAACTTTAAGACCTTTACCCTAGCTACCTGGAAGCCAATATTCTGCTAGCAGCCTTCAGATGAAGATATAGAACTCGCAGGTCCTCCTGCATCATGCTTGCTTGGATGCCACCATGTTCCTGCCTTGATGATAGTGGACTGAACCTCTGAACCTATAAGCCAGACCCAATTAAATGTTGTCCTTATAAGAGTTGTCTTGGTCATGGTGTCTGTTCACAGCAGTAAAGCCCTAATTAAGACACATCTAAAGTGTCTTTTACAACTCCTCTCCCATTCTCTCCCTCTAACTCCTTTTATACTCCAACCACCTCACTTTCCCTCCCAACTTCATGTGATTTTTTTTTAAAGAAAAGTACTTATTGATTTTGCCTCAGAATTTGCACATTCACTCATTGATGGGTGTGTATATAATTTCATGCACTCTATCACACTGATATATTAATCCAATTTTTAAATTGGTAAGGAAATTAAGATCAGAATTCATCAATGAATTCTGGGTCAGAAAACTGCGCAGGCTTGGATAAAGTTGTGGGAACTGACAAGTCCAGAGTGTTCTTGTCCTGCTTTGGGCATTGTGCCATGGGGCAGTTAGAGCTGAGATCCTCCAATATGTTTATAAGCTTTGGATGTGGAAGGGCATGTACATCAAACATCAACTTTCAAGGGTCTTTGAAGGCTCTTCCATACAAGAGGTGTTATATTTACATTGTACCATGCCAGAGGCTATAAAGAGAGACATGAGGTAGGCTCAAGAAAGTCAAGTGACTCACGGAAGTCTCCCATCCAGGAGCTCAGTGGACAGGGAGAGAGAAGAGATGAAGGAGGATGTGAATCTGGATCCATACTAGAATATTTTCCATTAATGTTATAGCAAACAGTGGTTATGTTTGGACATGGTGTCTGATGATTATGGAAACACTTGAGGCTGGATGATATTTTTACTGCATGGATGTCTCTATGCTTTGCCCATCTCTTCCTGTTTCTTAAGTAGGAGGGTACCTGCTTCACCACAGAAGTGTCATGGCTACTCTGTTCTGATACTGTTTGCATTTTCTACTTTCATTTGAGTTGATGTAGGGCATCTTCTGGTAAGTGTGTATGTGTGTTTATGTGGCGTGTCTTTTTCATGGCCAGCCTCTATAGAGACAAGTTAACGAGAGATGGGTAGCTGCTATCATTCTCCAAGGACAGGCATGACAAAGCCTGTGCAATAGAGGACACTTCCCCCATGGAGCTCTAAGTTAACATCTGAGAAGATATCTCCAGGGAAAGAAATGCAGGTGTGCCAGCCGTGTAACATATCTTCGAGACACATCTGTCCAAAGGGCGGGGACACAAATTACGATCTACTTGTTTTTCATGTGCCAAGAAGCTGGGTAGTGAGTGTTAGTTTGATGGTTCAGTGCTTTGAAGGTTGTGCCCCTTCAATTTTCTCTGCTCTTTCTCCTTGATCACAAAGGGGCACCCACTGCTTCTGTCATCATGTCAGAACTGAGAGAAGGGAGATGAAGCAAGGGGAAGAGGAAGAGTAGACGTTAGTTTTTTGCCAGGAAACGGGAATACTTTCCAGAATCTTTTCTGTCAGATTTCCACTTATGTCTCATTGACTAGAATTTTCCCTTGTACCCTCAACTAATGGGACATAAATTTACTGAGACACTGGCACAATGATTTTATAATATGAGAAGAACTAAGTCCAGGGAACAGAGACTCTTTAACTTTTAAATGGTTTAAGTACATCAATCTGTGAGGATGGACCAGGGTTCTTAGAGATGGAACTTGAACAACTCCATTGAATTGAAATCAGTTGTAGTATAAAGGTATAAGGTATGAAATCAGTCATTAAAATAAATGCTTTTTGTGGTTTTGCTGCAGCCATTATCTGGAAAGATTCAACCTGTGAGCAATTTCTTTATAGTTCTGCCCCTCATACACACACACACCCACACACACATACACACACACCCACACACACATACACACACCCACACACACATACATACACACCCCCCCACACACACACATACACGATGAGGTGATGTTTTGGGCTGTTGCATTCTGGAGTCAATCAAATTTCATTCGTTTGTATTTGAGTATTGTCTTTCAGTAATTGAGAGCAGAGCTCGACTCCTGTGTCCACAATGGTGCTAAATCTAATTAGAGATTTCATGGAAAGAACAATGAAAACCCAAATTTTATTACTATGCTATTTGCTTAATATGTATGAGCAGGGAAATCTTTAAAGAGATTATATAAAACAGGCATTCCATTCCTAGGCTCCAAATGTTGGCTTTTAGAAGATGTGTTTAGCAACATAACTCTAATGGTTTAAAGAGTCTTTATGTATCTAGCGAAGAAAGTTCACATTTTCTTCTGTTTATATAAGGCAGCTAAGGGACAGAGAGGTAAGAAGTCTGTTCAATACTCCTTAACAACTAGAAGTGCATCTTATTTTCTCTGACATCCTTGGGCCTCCATCTTTCTTAGGAGGGGGTTCTAAGTGATTGATTAGGCCCATCAAAAAGTCAAATAGAGTGTAGCTAGGTAGAGAAATGATACATAATTGAAAAACTGGTCTTGCAGGCTATGGGTCTTCATGGTTTCATGTTGCCACCCTTTCCTTGTGAGTTGCTATATGTGTGTTATTCAGGGAAGAAAGAGTCCCTGTCCTAGTTTCTCTTAATTATCAAAAACAGTGGGAGGGGGAATGAAAGAGCTTATTTAGTTTATACTTCCAGGTCACGGCCTATCACACAGGAACTTAAGCAGGAACTGAGGTTGAAACCATGAGGGAATGTAAATCGCCAGCGGCTTATGCTATCTGGGTTCCTGGAGGGGTGGTCAGGGCTGGATAAGAGTGACGGTCAAGAGGAACAACATGGAGGCCAAGACGCTGTTGAAAGCCCCCAGGTTTAATGCTGAGGGGCTTTCAACAGCCTGATCTACAAAGTGAGTTCCAGGACAGCCAGGGCTATACAGAGAAACCCTGTCACGAAAAACCAAAAAAAAAAAAAAAAAAGTCTCAAAAAAAGAAAAAATAAAACAACAACAGAAAAAAAGATGCCATTATCTCCACAGAGAAGGTAGCAGCCGAGTTCCATAGGGGCTGGATTTTCCTAGCGGCTTGTGCTTCCTCCAGGGATCCCAATGACCCCAGTGCTGACACCTCCTTTCCTGCCATTGGCTCCAAGGCAGCAGTTGGTCTAAGGAATACAGTGCAGATGAAGGTAGGAGAGATTTGCAGATACTCAGACACAAAGCTATTCTGTTACGTGGCTCTCGTTCTTGCGATAGCGCTCGCGATCTCCACACATAAATGCTGGGAACCAAACTCAAGTCCTTTGGAAGAGGACCATGAAAGCCTTACCAGCCACCATCCCTCCAGCCCCACCCAAGTGCCTCACTGCCAACCTTTCCTACTTTATCTTTCAATGCATGTGCACTTTCACGCGCTTTGTTGTTGGTCATTTGATTGACGCCCCATTTGCTTTGCTTGGGTTTTCTTGCTTACCTCACGGAACCACCCCATTGGTCCTCCTCTGCCCACTCTGCTAGCATCTACGGTTCCCCATCAGTTTAAATTTGAAATGTGTTTTTATCCTGGGGCTTTATTATCTGGAATAAAAACCGGCCTAGCACTAATTCTCATAAGTACCGTATAAAGCATTTGTCCTGCTCAAAGCACTTCACAAAGACTAGTTAATGAACCTTCACTGTATTCTTGTTCTTTGGAGACAGTGTTGGCTCACAATACTGTGGAGAATGAAATGGCCGTTGGCCCTTTTGTAAGTGTCTTCAAACACCATAAGTGTCTTCAAACACCAGAGCACCTTGGCAATCAACACCAGAACTGCAGAAAAAGGGAAAGAGGAGATTTTTGAGAGGAAATTCCTCTGACTGCCTCCATCAGGACCTGTGATACAGCACTATCCGTAATAGCCAAAGCATGCAACCCAGTCCAGGCACTTCTCAACATATGGATGGACTAAATAAACAAACAAGCAAATAGTGCCACCTTCAACCACAAAGGGTGGATATTTGCCATGGCCAATGAAATAGGCAGAAGATGAAATAGCCGTGTTAAGTGAAATAAGGTGGACTCCAAACATAGGAATGTTACATTTTTCCCCCATGTATAGAATGTTTTTTTAAGTAAACAGGACAATTTTGGAGGAGGAATATGATCAGCAGAGAGGAAAAAAGAAGATAATGGGGGTGGGCAGATATGAGCAAAGTCCTATCACACACACACACACACACACACACACACACACACACACACACACGTATATAACATATAGCAAAACCTCTCTGTTAACTAAAAATGATTATCAACTTTTAAAAAGCAGAAAAGAACGTTAGGTTTTCTAAGGGATTGTGGCAATTTGAATGGGAATATTCTCTATAGCCTCAGATGTGTAGACCTTCTGCTGGGCTCAGAAGGAAGATGGCCCCAACTGACTTTTCAAAGAACCCTTTAAGTTTCCATTTCATATATATATATATATATATATATATATATATATATATATATATGCAGCAAATAAAATAATAATACCTAAATCTGAGACAGAGATAAGGGATAGATGGGAGGGGTTAGAAAAGAGAAAAAAAGGGTAAATGATGTAATTGTATTATAATTTCAGAAAGTAAATTAAAAAACTTAAAGAGTCCATGACTATCACTTTGGGGAAGGTGGGGCAGTGGGCAGTCACGGTGACTAGAGCAGTCAGCTGAGAATTCATAACCCAAGCTACAAGCAGGATGAAGAGTATGAGCTGAAAATTATGTGTGCCTTTTAAACTTCACATCCTGTCCCCTGTGACATACTTCCTCTAGTCATGTCCTCTCAACTTACCCAAACAAGGCCAGCAACTAGAGACATATACATGCTATTCATAGGACTTGTATTATTTGGTATAAACAGAGAAGAGAGAATACGATTATATTTAGAAACTGGCAAATTTTTTTCTTAGACTTGATATTAAATTAGTCTTTTAATTAATGTCAGATATATCTTCCTTCTGAGCCCAGCATCAGCTTCAAGACTCTCAGAGGGTCTGAGCCCAGGGGAGGCTGCTAAGGCCTCCAGAATGCTCTCCACACAGCAGGACTTCGGCATCACCTCGGGATCATGGGTGAGTGGAACTCAACATCAGCTTCAAGATTTGCGGAGGGTCTTGTGCCAGCAGGAACAGGGACAAAGAAACCATGCCTGCTTACCGGAAACCCATCTCAGGGAAAAAGATGGACACTACCTCAGAATGAAAGGATGGAAAAAAATTTTCCAAGCAAATGGTCCGAAGAAGCAAGCTGGAGTAGCCATTCTAATATCGAATAAAATTGACTTCCAACCCAAAGTTTCCAAAAAAGACAAGGAGGGGCACTTCATACTCATCAAAGGTAAAATCTTCCAAGATGAACTCTCAATTCTAAATATCTATGCTCCAAATGCAAGGGCAGCCACATTCATTAAAGAAACTTTAGTAAAGCTCAAAGCACACATTGTCCCTCACACAATAATAGTGGGAGACTTCAACACCCCCTCTCATCAATGGACAGATCCTGGAAACAGAAACTAAACAGAGACACATGGACACAAACAGAAGTTATGAAACAAATGGACTTAACAGATATCTACAGAACATTTTATCCTAAAACAAAAGGATATACCTTTTTCTCAGCACCTCATGGTACCTCCTCCAAAATGGACTATATAATTGGTCACAAAACAGGCCTCAACAGATACAAAAATATTGAAATTATCCTATCAGATCACCATGGACTAAGGCTGATCTTCAATAACAGCATAAATAATAGAAAGCCAACATTCACGTGGAAACTGAACAACACTCCACTCATTGATACCTTGGTAGAGGAGGAAATAAGAAAGAAATTAAAGACTTTTTAGAGTTTAACGAAAATGAAGCCACAACATACCCAGACTTATGGGACACAATAAAAGCAGTCTGAAGAGGAAAACTCATAGCCCTGAGTACCTCCAAAAAGAAACTAGAGAGAGCACACACTAGCAGTCTGACAGCACATCTAGAAGGCGTAGAACAAAAGGAAGCAAATTTACCCAAGAGGAGTAGAGGGCAGGAAATAATCAAACTCAGGGGTGAAATCAACCAAGTGGAAACAAAAAGAACTATTCAAAGAATCAAGCAAACCAGGATCTGTTTTTTTTGAGAAAATCAACAAGATAGATAAACCCTTAGTCAGATTAACTAGAGGGCACAGGGACAGTATCCTAATTAACAAAATCAGAAATGAAAAAGGAGACATAACAACAGATCCTGAGGAAATCCAAAACATCATCAGAGCCTACTACAAAAGGCTATACTCAACTAAACTGGAAAACCTGGATGAAATGGACAACTTCCTAGACAGATACCAGGTACCAAATTTAAATCAGGATCAGATAAATAATCTTAACATTCCCTTTTCCCCTAAAGAAATAGAAATAGTCATTAATAGTCTCCCAACCAAAAAAAGCCCAGGTCTAGATGGGTTTAGTGCAGAGTTCTATCAGACCTTCAAAGAAGACGTAATTCCAACTCTCCTCAAACTATTCCACAAAATAGAAACAGAAGGTACTCTACCTAATTCATTCTATGAAGCCACAATTACTCTGATACCTAAACCACACAAAGATCCAACAAAGAAAGAGAACTTCAGACCAATTTTCCTTATAAATCGATGCAAAAATACTCAATAAAATCCTCGCAAACTGAATCCAAGGACACATCAAAACAATCATCCATCATGACCAAGAAGGCTTCTTCCCAGGGATGCAGGGATGGTTTAATATATGGAAATCTGTTAATATAATCTACTATATAAATAAACTCAAAGACAAAAATCACATGATCATCTTGTTAGATGCTGAGAAAGCATTTGACAAAATCCAACACCCATTCATGATAAAAGTCATGGGAAGATCAGGAATTCAAGGCCCATATCTAAACATAATAAAAGCAATAAACAGCAAACCAGTAGCCAACATCAAACTAAATGGAGAGAAGCTGGAAGCAATCCCACTAAAATCAGGGACTAGACCTATTCAATATAGTAGTTGAAGTCCTAGCCAGAGCAATTTGACAACAAAAGGATTTCAAGGGGATACAAATTGGAAAGGAAGAAGTCAAAATATCACTATTTGCAGATGATATCATAGTATATATAAGTGACCCTAAAAATTCCACCAGAGAA
The DNA here is from genome assembly GCA_902729485.2 of Mus minutoides. NCBI lineage: Eukaryota > Metazoa > Chordata > Mammalia > Rodentia > Muridae > Mus > Mus minutoides. The sequence goes on from LR751061.1 coordinate 52,575, forward strand.
CTCCTAAGCCTGATAAACAGCTTCAGTGCAGTAGCTGGATATAAAATTAACTCAAACAAATCAGTGGCCTTTCTCTACACAAAGGATAAACAAGACAAGAAAGAAATAGAGAAACAACACCCTTCACAATAGTCACAAACACTATAAAATACCTTGGTGTGACTTTAACTAAGGAAGTGAAAGATCTGTATGACAAGAACTTCAAGTCTCTGAAGAAAGAAGTCAAAGAAGATCTCAGAAGATGGAAAGATCTCCCATGCTCATGGATTGGCAGGATTAATATAGTCAAAATGGCTATCCTGCTGAAAGCAATCTACAGATTCAATGCAATCCCCATCAAAATTCCAAGTCAATTCTTCAATGAATTAGAAAGGGCAATTTGCAAATTTATCTGGAATAACAAAAAACCTAGGATAGCAAAACTCTTCTCAACAATAAAAGAACCTCTGGTGGAAACAGAAATTCAAATAACCCCATTAAAAATGGGGTATAGAGCTAAACAAAGAATTCTCAACTGAGGAATATCGAAGGGCTCAGAAGCACCTGAAAAAATGTTCAACATCCTTATTCCTCAGGGAAATACAAATCAAAACAACCCTGAGATTCCACCTCACACCAGTCAGAATGGCTAGGATCAAAAATTCAGGTGACAGCAGATGCTGGCAAGGATGTGGAGAAAGAGGAATAATACTCCATTGCTGGTGGGATTGCAAGCTTGTACAAGCACTCTGGAAATCAGTCTGGCTCTTCCTCAGAAAACTGGACATCGTACTACCAATTGATCCAGCAATACCTTTCCTGGGCATATACCCAGAAGATGTTCCAACTGGTATAACGGACACATGCTCCACTATGTTCATAGTAGCCTTATTCATAATAGCCAGAAGCTTACATTTACACAATGGAGTACTACTCAGCTATTAAAAAACATTGAATTTATGAAATTCTTGGGCAAATGGATATATCTGGAGGATATCATCCTGAGTGAGGTAACCCAATCACAAAAGAAGTCACTTGATATTCACTCACTGATAAGTGGATATTAGCCCAGAAACTTAGAATACCCAAGATGCAACTTTCAAAACACAAGAAAATCAAGAAGGAAGACCAGTGTGTCGATACTTCATTCCTCCCTAGAATAGGGAATAAAATATCTATGGAAGGAGTTGCAGAGACAATGTTTGGAGCTAAGACGAAAGGATGGATCATCCAGAGATTGCTCCACCCCGGGGTCCATGCCATAATCAGCCACCAAATGCAGATACTACTGAATATGCCAGCAAGATATTGCTGAAAGGGCCCTGATATAGCTGTCTTGTGTGAGGCTATGCCAGTGCCTGGCAAACACAGAAGTGGATGCTCACAGTCCTCTATAGGATGGAGCACAAGGTCCTCAATGCAGGAGCTAGAGAAAGTACCCAAGGAGCTGAAGGGGTCTGAAATCCTATAGGTGGAACAATAATATGAACTAATCAGTACCTCCAGAGCTTGTGTCTCTAGCTGCATATGTATTAGAAGATGGCCTAGTCGGCCATTATTGGGAAGAGAGGCCCCTTTGTCTAGCATACTTTATATGCCCCAGTAAAGGGGAGAGCCAGGGCCAAGAAGTGGGAGTTGGTTGGTAGGGGAGCAGTGCCGGGGGGGGGGGTAATAGGGGACTTTTGGAATAGTATTTGAAATGTAAATGAAGAAAATATCTAATAAAAAAAAGTCAGTTGGATGGTGTTTTACTGTGATGAAATCATTTCATTAAAATGGACAAAGGTGTGAAAAGCTAAGGCAGACTCGTGAAAGAACGTTTTGCTGAAGCAGACACAAGAGAGGATGTTCTGCTAAAGCAAGGCATGTGGAGGACACATCATAGTTGGACTCCATGGAGTGATGGAAACAGCTTGGCCTGCTGGTACAGCTAGCTGTGCAATTCTTGTGGGTCTCTCTTCTTCGCTGATTTTCACTTCCCTGAGAGAGGCACAGTGAAGAACTTCTGGTGTTCCCGTTGGTCCCTTTTGCTGACTCAATTTGAGGCTGAGTCCTGGCTATCTCTGCTAGGTCGTGTCACTGCTGTTGCTAACTGGACTTTACCAAACTGGACTGTTTATGTCCATGAGGTATTTGGGAGTGGATTTAGCTGCTGCTACTAACCTGTGAACTGAACTGCTGATTTCCAGACAACACAGACAAAAGCTTTCAAAGAACTTTTCTAAAAAGGTCCACTTCCCCCATATCCTTTCTTTTCTACTACCTCTGGTGGGTAGTGGGCTATAAGGAAGGTTAAAGTGCTTAAGAACAATTATTAAAAATAAATTTTGAACAATTAAAGTTACATATATAGAATATATTTAGGTATAGGTATAATATGCACTCAGGTATGTGCATATACACATGAATGCATAAGTACTACTTGCTCAATCTGTGCAATGTTGCTCACATATGTACCTTGTCATGGTTTGGTATTGGATAATCAATTGTTGTTTTCTTCTAGGGGAAGACTATTCTTCCACTCCCAGAATTCCCTAGTTGCCTGAAGTTCTTGGTATAGACCCAAGGCCCCATGACTTCTCCCTTTTCATATTAGCATGTCCATGGTGATTTGACTTCAGCATGTATTTTTTCTGACATGTGGTTGTATCTCCCTCAAGAAGGTAATGGAATGTATCCATATGGAACTTCAAGACCAAAGAAAAAGTTCCTCCACAAGCTGCCTTGGTCACACTGTTTTAGCACAGCAATAGAAAAAGGATCAATACAGGGATAACTTTCTATAAAGGTTTAAATATAAGGAGAAGTGTTGTGTTTTATAAAGAAAAAAAAAGGAAGAAAGAGCTGGGATATGTTTGGTAGAGGCATGATATGGTGAGGTGGAAGGGGGTGCCTCTGCAGACCCATGCTGAGGCATCTCTTCCCCCTAAGGTACCAGCCATAGGACAGATATAGTATGGAATAGAGTTTATTTAGAGTATGGGAGGGGATTTGAGGGAGTACAGACAGAGAAAGGCAGATGGGGTGGGGGAGCGGGGAGCAGCTATGAACTCACAAGTTAGATGAGAGAGAGGTGGGGAGGGGGGTAGGGAGAGAAGGGACAGAGATAACAAGAGGGTAAGAGTAAGAGAGAGAGTCAGGTATGTCTGGCTGTTGCCAGGAAACTGTGGGGTGGAGCCTAGAAGGAATGCTAACAATAAGTTTGTCCACTTTTCCTTCCTGTTTGCAATTACAGAACCTTAGAGTCAGAAAGACTCTTGACTTTACAGATGTGAAAACTAAGATAAGATCGAAATGGTTCAAGGTCATCCAGGGCCAGATCAGATCAGTTTGCTCCTTGGTCTGCCCTTGGTGTCCCTGGTAGACAAAGTGTTTACTCCCCTCAAAGGCCGTGTGGGGGTGGATTAGCTATGTCAACGGTAAGTTCTTGGTTTAACTAGGGGTGATATATACTCAGTCTCTGCTTGTAGGTCCTAAATGAGGTGGAAGCTACTTGTAGCAGCTAACACAGCTGCTGAGCCAAATAAAGACAGACGCACCACCATTGTCCAAAAACTCTTAGTGCATTTGGGGGAAATAGGATGTAGAATACAGTATTTGTCTTCAGAGAGTCAATGATATTTGATTTAAACAAACACTCCATTAAGATGTTCACCGTAACAAATTCTGTAATTACAAGTTTTATGGCAACTCTCATTACTAAGCTATTTCAGCCTTCTCCTAGCTGTTTGAAAAGCTGTACACCGATGGAAATTTTCATGGCTAGTCTCTGCCTGGTGGAGGATAAATGGCTTATGGGAGCTTAGGGGAGGAAGGAAAATGTCATTAGCTGCCTCTGAGTTATTGTTAAATGGGAAGAAATGTAAGCATATTCTTTTTCCCAGTTTGCAAAAGAGTTGAGTATTCCCCCCCCCCCCCGAGCCCCGAACTGTTAAACTGTGAAAACAGAAACAAAAACAGACCTCATTTTCAAAGCTGTTTAGAGAGTCACCAAGAAGAGATGAGGGGGGAGTAGTGCACAGAGAGGAGCTGCTTCTAAGCACTGTGTGGAAAAGTCTGCTCACGATTACAGCACTGAGCCCTCCCGGGTTCCAGTTTGATGTTTTCCTCCACTCTGTTTTGATTACTGTGCCTCTGGAGTCTTGGATTCCTGGATTTAGAGAAAGGTTTTGAAAACGTAGCTGGGGGGAAAGAGTGTTGGCATACATCTGAGTTTAGTTTATGCCTGAGATGTTAGGACCTAGCCTCAGGGGCTCAGGGGTAAGTTGGTTTGATGCATGTCTATGCATGAGACATGGCTGACTAATAAACTTGAGGACAGATGGTGCTGGACCAGGGTTCCTCAACCATGTCTTGAAATGTAATGTTATTGGCTCAGTCATTGTCCCCTCTACCTGTTGTCCTTTCTTGTAATGTCGCTCTCACACATCTTTCTGTGGATATTGATCCTAGGCATATAGGACTACTCCAATTGCTTCGTTTCTTTCACGCCTCCCTGTCCCGATTGTCTCAGATCACAAGGAAGCTTCCATTCTCAAAATGAAGACAGCATTTGTTATGCCACTGGTTTAAGATTCTTGTTTAGAACTTTTTTCCCCCCCCTGTGGATCATAAATGGTTTCATTTATGAATTTCTCCTTACCCAGAGTATAAAGACTGCCTTAAAAAATGTGTTTGATTTTCGTGTCTAAGAGATTCTAAGTGTCTAAGATTCTAGTCCAAGACATAGTATATGATTGGTCAGCAGTCAACGGCTTGCAGCACTGTCTGGGTCGGGATGACTTCTTTGAGGATACAGTTAGTAATTCTCCTTGTGGTGTCTTACACTCATTAGTTGATACTGATAGATGAGTGGCTTGTGGTCAGCTGAGTTATTTGTCCTTAGGTTCACTAGCACACCGAGATGGTCGTCACCCTTACAGATACCAGTGACTCCTCTTCTGGCGGGACGTTTTTTGCAGTTGCCGCCTGTTTGCAGTTATTGCAGCTGTGTGAATTATATTTGAATATGGCCATTTTTTCTTTAATACCCATGTCATTGTAAAAAATCATTCCTGTGCTAAGTGCTTCTTTTCATCACCCTTCAGATATGAAGACGTGAATATTAAAAACAGTATTTTTACCTTCATCTTCAGTCTGCTTTCTTGTAATGTCCCAGCCTTTTTCTGACTTGATTAGAAATAAGTGGCAATAAAATGCTAAATAAAAGCACTTTAAAGCACTGCCTGATATAATGTGAAACAAGAATCTCCAGAATTGTCACCTGCTTCTACCTTTCCCAGAGGATGTGGCTGCCCAGGCTACATGAGTCCTGTGCTGTCTGATGGTCTCACAGCATTCTCCTCTTTCATCATTTGAGATGACAAAGAATGCCATGAATCACAACCTTCCATTTTGACTGCTTTGTAGGATTTCGTTCTCTTTCTTTGAAAAGTATCTTCTTATTTTGGAAAAGATTACATTTGCAAGTATTATTCCTCAAACTATAAAAAGGTTTATTTTGGGCCTTTGAGATTAGTCTCTATTGATGACATTGTTAGTATACTGTATTTGACTCAGTCCTTTGTATGATCAGTAGGTGGAAAGATATGAAAACAACTGTACAGTGCCTGTAGCTCCAGCTCTTTTGGAGATCTGTCATCTAGAAGGGGAATGTAATAGTATTTGAGTTAAGGGGCTGAAATAGAACCAGAGGCTACACTTTAGGAGTATATGGAATTAAAAAAAATTGTTATGATTTGTGGCAATGTGAAAATATTTTCATTTAGCCAAGTATGAGGAGGTAAAATGGGAGCTAGGAAAGGACCCCTACATGCCAAGAAAGGGCTAATTAACACAAAGATATACAGATGAGAGAGAGATGAGCAGTGTGTGGAAGAGCAGGCTGGAACCAGAGGATAGGGGCCTGCTTTTTTGTGTACATGAAACATAATTAAACAAACATAACATACTGTTTAGACATTTTTCCTAATGTAAGAATAGTAGTTATGTCTGCTCTATTTCCTATGACTTAAAATGTTAATATCACAGTAGAATTCCCATTGTTTCTAAAGCTTGCTAGAAGATGGTGCTGCCATTGCTAAGCTGGAGAGAGTGGATACACTGTCATCAAATCTCGGACAGTGGCTCTTCCGAGCAATACAGAGAGCAGGGTTGCAGGTATGCAGTTATTATCCGGAGTTTTCCTGAGCAGAGAGAAGTCTCCATTGGATAGCCGGAACAGCAAAAACTCCAAGACAGAGATCCTTAGGTCCAAAGTACTGTGTGACTGTGGGAAACCATTTAATCTTTCTGTGTCCTAATACCTCCTACTGGAAGATGGAGTGTGGGTATCAGAAAGCTTGTCACTGTGTTTGATGTCTGAGGGACTATAAGCTCAGGGGAAGATAAAGAAAGTATCCATTTCTTTAAACTCATTTCGCATCCACCAGGCTTAGGATAATTGTCCTACAGTCCTGGAAACTGTCTTTTGATGGCCTGGAGAAGATGCATGCACTATTAGGCTACTGTGTGGGTTTGTGGCAGCCCCTCGGTCCCCATATCACTTCCCCGTCTTAGGGTCTTCCCTGGTTTCTCTGATGTTTATTGTCTCTATCCTTCTCCATCTTCTCTCTCCCCATTTTCAAATCTTTAATCCCCATAGTTCTCCAGCCATCTTTATAAAAATTATTTTGAGGAAGAGTCTCATGTAGCCCAGTCTGGGCTGTGTAAGTATTTTTGGATAATCCCGCTGCCAGACACCTTGATGTTGGCACTTATTTGATCCTTGAATCAGTGTTTTATAAAAGTTTTTTTAAAAAAATGTATTTTGTGTGTGTGTGTGTGTGTGTGTGTGTGTGTGTGTGTGTGTGTTTGTGTTTGCAGGCGTGCACAGTCAGAAGAGGGCAGTAAATCCCTTGGTGCTGGAGTTAAGGTTGGCCATTGTAAGCCACCCCATTTAGGTACTGGGAATTGTTCTCTGAGAGAAATGCTTTTAAGTGCTGAGTCATTGCTCCAGTCCTAACTTCAGCATTTGTATAGATGAGGAAATGTATACTCAAAGAGGTTGTACTATCTAATCTGTCACCCAACACAAGTCGGAATTCAGAACCTAGCCTGGCATCCTTCCAAAGTAACTTAGAAAACTCAGTGACCTTTTTTTGAAACTTCAGAAAACTTCAAGAAAGATAAGATGGCTGCATTTTTGAGAAACAAATGGCAGAAATCTAAACAAACAAACAAACAAACAAACATCCACTGGTAAGAAATTGTGGATCTTTGGGTTCTGTTTTATTTTGTGTGTGTGTGTGTGTGTGTGTGTGTGTGTGTGTGTTTCTTTTTCTGAACAATGATGCTTCTAAAGGCTTAGAGCAGTAATTGAGATAAACAAGATGAGAAATAAAAGAATAAACAGGTAGCAACTGCTCTGGAAAAGTCACAGCTCATCTCGTATTGCATAACAGCCTCTAATCTTTCAGAGGGATTTGACTCATGCACATTATCTTGGATTTGAAGCATGGGTATTATCTTAAAATACACTTGGAATTTTAGAAATTTCACTGCTATTGTCAGACAACTGTAACTGGGGAGCACTCACTATAACTGGAGAGCATTCATAATTTGTGAGCATTCATTAGAACTTGGGAGCATTCATTATTACTGAAGAGCACTCATTATAATTGGGGAACACTCATAATTTGGGAGCACTCATGAGAACTTGGAAGCATTCATTATTACTGGGGAGCACTCACTATAACTGGGGAGGACTTATTAGCTGCCATGTGGAGAACAATTAAATGGGTTTACCTGTTGGCATTCCAAACCTTTTATTTTTTCTTACATTCCCATACCATTTTATATTAGAAGACGCCTTGGCATATGCTTAATACCCACAAATACTTTTTGTTATCATTGCTTATTTATTTTAAAAAATTTCTTTTTACTGTCTTCCTGCACATTCTTCCTACTGCTCTTTCCCAGATAGCCTGTGAGTTCATCTCACATACATTTCCATTACTCTGTTCCTCCCCTCCCCCTTCTCCTGGGGCTTCTTCTCCCCCCTCATAATCTTCCTCACATTTTTGTGATAGAAGTGAAATTTAACTTTATGTATAAATTTAAATCTAAATCTGGCATTTGAGTGAAAGCTATTTGCCTTTCTTAGCTTTGCTTATTTCCCTTTACATAATGGAACAGGGGTTCCATCTATTTTCATGAAAATATCACCATTTCATTTTTTAAGCAGCTGAATAAAATATATTTTCTTTATCCATCCCTCAGTTGATGGTCTTGGAACTCCAGGTAGATTCCACATCTTGGCTACTGTGAAGAGTATGGCAATGAGAACGGTTGCACAAGAATCTCTGTGGTGTATTAGCCTAGAAGACCTAAGAGTAGGAAGGATGGATCATGTGGTAATTCTATTTTTCAAGGATCCTCCATGTAGGTCTTTACTATGGCCGCATCAATTTATAACCTCACCAGATGAGAATATAGGGTTCTTCTCTCTACATTATCACTAACATCTGTGTTATTTTATTGGTAAAGAGAACATAAGACTAACATTCACATGGATGCACAAAAGTCTCTGAGGTGGGCTGTCATTCTAAGAAGAATGAATACTACTGCAAGCATCGCTATATGTGATCTTAAGTTATAGTGCAGAGGTATAGTAACAAAAACACTAGAGGAAAACTTAGGCAGGGATAAGAAACCAGAGCTCTCTTATGCCCATTTCTTGGTCAAACAACAAAGGAAAACATGTTTTACCTGTTGTTTTTGGGAGTCCCTTCTGTATGCTTGCCTGACCAGCTTCTGTATCCTATTTTCATTTTCACCATTCTCTTTCCAGCGAAAGAGGTAACCAAACTTCCACTGAGGGATTTGGAATACTGATCTATCTGATTTCTTTGAGATTAATAGGGTCATTGGGTTTGGCAGTTGTAGAACCCTTTTAGTGGTACTATCTAAGGGAGCCCCAACATACATCAGCAATTTCACTATCAGCAAGATTTGGGGTGGGGGAGAAGGAAACCCTTGACTGATGCCTAGATAGAGCTGTGAGGGAGATATAAAAGCCAGAGTTATTATCATTACAAGCTCCATGCAGGCAACCAGAAAAAGCCAGAACAGAACACTTTTTAAAAATGTTTAGCCGGGTGGTGGTGGCACATGCCTTTAATCCCAGCACTTGGGAGGCAGAGGCAGGTGGATTTCTGAGTTCGAGGCCAGCCTGGTCTACAAATACAAAGTGAGTGCCAGGATAGCCAGGGCTACACAGAGAAACCCTGTCTTGAAAAAAACCAAAAACAAAAAAAAAGTTTAAATTAAAGCACTGGGTCACCTAGGGCGTGGAGTCGGCAGACACCCCCATGGTCCCTAGAGGACTCTCCACGCGATCTTAAGATCACTGGTGAGTGGAACACAGCATCTGTTCCAATCCAATCTCCAGGGACCTGAGACTGCAGAAGGGAAGCAGAAAACCGTCCTGACCAGGGGCACAAGTCCCTTTCAGTCAGTGGCAGCACCTGGTCACCTAGGGCACAGAATCTGTGGACACCCCCACAGTCCCCAGAGGACTCTCCATGCGATCTTAGGATCACTGACCTGACAGCTTTACAGTCCTCAAAGGAGACACCACTTCCAGGCACTGTAACACGCCCAGGATCTTAGGACAACAGGATCCCAGGAAACAGGAGCTGGGTCACTCCAGTATTTCAGGGTCTCAGAGGAAGCTTGACTGCCAAAAACTCTGACACACCCAGAATCTCAGCTTCACAGGAGCCCACAATCAAAGGATCACAGAGAAACCTGGACACTGAGGAGACCTCAATCAACTGGAATTATAGGAAGGACAGGCTCCGAACAGATATATTGAGGGCATCAAGCACTTGAGATAATCAGATCATAGGAGGCAAGTGTAAGAACAGAAGCAACAGAAACCAAGGTTACTTGGCATCATAAGAATCAAATTCTCCCACCATAGCAAGTCCTGCATACACTATCACACCAGAAAAGCAAGACATGAATCTAAAGTCACTTCTCATGATGATGATGGAGGACTTAAGAAGGAAATACAGGAAAACACAGGTAAACAGCGAGAAGCCTTTAAAGAGGAAACACAAAAATCCCTTAGAGAGTTACAGGAAAACACTACCAAACAGGTGATGGAATTGAACAAAACCATCCAGGATCGAAAAATGGAAGTAAAAACAATGAAGAAAACACAAAGGGAGACAGCTCTGGAGATAGAAACCCTAGGAAAGAAATCAGGAACCATAGATGTGAACATCAGCAACAGAATAAAAGAGATGGAAGAGAGAATCTCAGGTGCAGAAGATTCCATAGGGAACATGGACACAACAATCAAGGAAAATGCAAAATACAAAAAGATCCTAACTCAAAACATCCAGGAAATCCAGGACACAATGAGAAAATCAAACCTAAAGATAATAGGAGTAGATGAGAATGAAGATTTTCAACTTAAAGGACCAGCAAATATCTTCAACAAAATTATGGAAGAAAACTTCCCAAACCTAAAGAGAGAGATGCCCATGAACATATAAGAAGCCTACAGAACTCCAAATAGACTGGACCAGAAAAGAAATTCCTCCTGACACATAATAATCAAAACAAAAAATGCACTAAATAAAGACAGAATATTAAAAGCAATAAGGGAAAAAGGTCAAGTAATATATAAAGGCAGGCCTATTAGATTTACTCCAGACTTCTCACCAGAAACTATGAAAGCCAGAAGATCATGGACAGATGTTATACAGACACTAAGAGAACACAAATGCCAGCACAGGCTACTATACCCAGCAAAACTCTCAATTACCATAGATGGAGAAACCAAAGTGTTCCAGGACAAAACCAATTCATACAATATCTTTCCATGAATCCACCCCTTCAAAAGATAATAATGGAAAAACACCAATACAAGGACAGCAACTATGCCTTAGAAAAAGCAAGAAAGTAATCCTTCAACAAACCTAAAAGAAGACAGCCACAGGAACAGAATCCCAACTCTAACAACAAAAATAACAAGGAGCAAAAATTACTTTTTCTTAATATCTCTTAATATCAATGGACTCAATTCTCCAATAAAAAAACATAGACTGACAGATTGGCTACACAAACAAGACCCAACATTTTGCTGCTTACAGGAAACCCACCTCAGAGACAAAGGCAGACACTATTTCAGAGTGAAAGGCTGGAAAACAATTTTCCAAGCAAATGGTCCGAAGAATCAAGCTGGAGTAGCCATTCTAATATCGAATAAAATTGACTTCCAACCCCAAGTTATCAAAAAAGACAAGGAGGGGCACTTCATACTCATCAAAGGTAAAATCTTCCAAGATGAACTATCAATTCTGAATATGCTCCAAATGCAAGAGCAGCCACATTCATTAAAGAAACTTTAGTAAAGCTCAAAGCACACATTTTGCATCACACAATAATAGTGGGAGACTTCAACACCCCACTGTCATCAATGAACAGATCTTGGAAATGGAAACTAAACAGAGACACAGTGAAACTAACAGAAGTTATGAAACAAATGGATTTAACCAATATCTACAGAATATTTTATCCTAAAACAAAAGGATATACATTTTCTCAGCACTTCATGGTACCTTCTCCAAAATTAACCATATAATTGGTCATAAAGCAGGTCTCAACAGATACAAAAATATTGAAATTGTCCCATGCATCCTATCAGATCACCATGGACTAAGAATGATCTTCAATAATAACAGAAATAATAGAAAGCCAACATTCACGTGGAAACTGAATAACACTCTCCTCAATGATACCTTGGTCAAGGAAAAAATAAAGAAAGAAATAAAAGACTTTTTAGAGTTTAATGAAAATGAAGCCACAACATACCCAAACTTATGGCACACAATGAAAGCAGTCCTAAGAGGAAAACTCATAGCTCTGAGTGCCTCCAAAAAGAGACTATAGAGAGCATACACTGGCAGCTTGACAGCACACCTAAAAGCTCTAGAACAAAAGGAAGCAAATTCACCCAAGAGGAGTAGAGGGCAGGAAATAATCAAACTCAGGGGATATTTTGTCGAAAGCAATCTACAGATTCAATGCAATCCCCATCAAAATTCCAACTCAATTCTTCACTGAGTTAGAAAGGGCAATTTGCAAATTGATATGGAATAACAAAAAACCTAGGATAGGGAAAACTATTCTCAACAATAAAAGAACCTCTGGTGGAATCACTATGCCTGACCTCAAGCTGTACTACAGAGCAATTGTGATAAAAAAACTGCATGATACTACTGGAAGATCCAGCAAGACCCCATGCTCCACTATGTTCATAGCAGCCTTATTCATAATAGCCAGAAGCTGAGTGAGGTAACCCAATCACAAAAGAAGTCACTTGATATGCACTCACTGATAAGTGGATATTAGCCCAGAAACTTAGAATACCCAAGATACAATTTGCAAAACACAAGAAATACAAGAAGAACGAAGACCAAAGTGTGGATACTTCATTCCTTCTTAGAATAGAGAACAAAACACCCATGAAAGGAGTTACAGAGACAAAGTTTGGAGCTAAGACAAAAGGATGGACCATCCAGAGACTACCCCACCCGGGGATCCATCCCATAATCAGCCACCAAACCCAGACACTGTTGCATATGCCAGCAAGATTTTGCTGAAAAGGGCCCTGATATAGCTGTCTCGTGTGAGGCTATTCCAGTGCCAGGCAAATAGAGAAGGGGATGCTCATAGTCATCTATAGGACTGAACACAGGGCCCCCAATGGAGGAGCTTGAGAAATTACCTAAGGAGCTGAAGGGGTCTACAACCCTATAGGTGGAACAACAACATGAACTAACCAGTAGCCCCAGAGCCCGTGTCTCTAGCTGCATATGTAGCAGAAGATGGCCTAGTTGTCCGTCATTGGGAAGAGAGGCCCCTTGGTCTTACAAAATTTATATGCCCCAGTACAGGAGAATGCCTGGGCCAAGAAGTGGGAGTGGGCGGGTAGGGGAGCAGGGTGGGGGGAGGGTATAGGGAACTTTCAGGATAGCATTTGAAATGTAAATAAAGAAAATATCTAATAAAAACACACACACATACTCACACATGTGCACATGCACAGCAATAAAAATGATTATTTAAAAGGAAAAAAAAAACCCTGCATGGTACTGGTATAGCAACAGACAAATAGACCAATGGAATAGAATTGAAGACCTAGAAATGAACCCACACACCTATGGTCACTCAACAAATGGTGTTAGGACAACTGGCAGTTATAATGTAGAAGAATGGGAATTGATCCATTCTTATCTCCTTGTACTAAGGTCAAGTCTATGTGGATCAAGGAACTCCACATAAAACCAGAGACACTGAATCTTATAGAGAATAAAGTGGGGAAAAGCCTCTAATATATGGGCACTGGGGAAAAATTCCTGCATAGAACAGCAGAGTGTGTGTGTGGGGAGGGTATAGGGAACTTTTGGGATAACATTTGAAATGTAAATGAATTAAATAACTAATAAATAATTGGAAAAAATGTTCAAATTAAAACTCTTTCAAATGTCTTGATAGCTCTTAGAGCATACATCTATTGGACTTATTTTCTTTCTTTCTTTTTTTATCTTTTGACCTTTAAGCCTGAACTTGAAAGTTAAATGTTCATTAACTTTCAGATACTTTGATAGTTGTTGGAATGGCTAAAACCAGTGTGAGGTCCTTTCAAGATGGGGGCTAGGAAGAAAGAAAGAAAGAAAGAAAGAAAGAAAGAAAGAAAGAAAGAAAGAAAGAAAGAAAGAAAGAAAGAAAGAAAGAGAAAATTGAGTTAATATTTGATTTTCAGGTTAAAACAGTAGTGGCTCTGCCTCTGTTGGCCACAGGTAGGCCTTACAGTACTGAAATGAGCCAATGGCCTGGTATCCTATATCTGGACAGCATTTTCTAAGTAAAAGTCTTAATCAGAGTTTCTATTCCTGTACAAACATCATGACCAAGAAGCAAGTTGGGGAGGAAAGTGTTTATTCAGCTTACACTTCCACATTGCTCTTCATCACTAAAGGAAGTCAGGACTGGAACTCAAGCAGGTCAGGAAGCAGGAACTGATGCAGAAGCCATGGAGGGATGTTACTTACTGGTTGCTTCCCCTGGCTTGCTCAGCCTGCTCTCTTATAGAACCCAAGACTACCAGCCCAGGGATGGCACACCCACAAGGGGCCCTCTCCTCTTGATCACTAATTGAGAAAATGCCCCACAGCTGATCTCATGGAGGCCTTTCCTCAACTGAAGCTCCTTTCTCTGTGACAACTTAGCCTGTGTCAAGTTGACACACAAAACCAGCCAGTATAGTAAGAATACTCATTAATGAGAAATGATTGCCTAAATATCATCTTTTATGGATTTAAATATATACTATCTGAAGAGTATGGATCCTTAAATTGTTGAAGAAACACACTAATAATTTCAGTCTTTTGGTTATGTTTTCTAGAGGGTGTTCAAGACCATGCAGGTGGCCAAAGCTACTAGTTTACTTTTTTTAATGTCAAAGCCAGTTAAAGGTCAGGTTCTAAGGTGTCTCTGGTGCTTAGGGGTGCCCCTAGCTCTCTTTTCCTTCTTTATGCTAGTTATTCTATCTGTAGAGAGTGAGCAAAAGGCCTTGCTAGAGCACAGCTTCATTAGGAAACAGAGGATATTTTTCTCAGTGTTACTTCTGTGAAAATGCACACTAGCCAGTGTTCACCTGGTGAAATCTCCATGGTCTTCCCGAACAAGCAACAAATGACTCACCGGGGCTGTAAGACATTTTAAGAGATTCCTCATAGTCCTCTGGGACTGAGTTGAGCATGTAGGGCAAAGGCCAAAGTATTATCCCCTTCAGTCCTTCTGATAACATTAATGGGGCTCCATGTATGTTGACTGAACACCCAGAAGGTAAATTTCATTTATTGTGTAATATTTAGATAAGACATGGACAAAACCAAAACAGTATTAAATCAACCCTAGTTAGACAGACATTTTATTCTTTTAAGACAGTCCTTGTAACTGTCACAAAAAAGCAGATCAGTCTATCAACCAATCAATCATATTAACTTATCAACTAATCAATATATCAATATATTATGATTGATATTTTTCACCAGAGGCCACTTTATTTTTTATTCCTATTTTAATTTTAGGCAACATTTGAGTATAGTAAAAGATCATGCATTTGATTCTTCAAGGTCTGGGTCAAACTGGTACATTTAGGAATACTTTGTTACCTGTGTTGGTTAGAATATGCTTTGCCTAGCCAGTGGCACTGTTAGGATGTGTGGCCATTGGAGTAGGTGATGCCTTGTTGAAGGAAGTGTGTCACTGTAGGGGTGAGCTTTGAGACCCTCCTCCGAGCTTCCTGGAGACAGTCTGCTCCTTCTTTTGGATGAAGATGTAGAACTCTCAGCTCCTCCAATGTCATGCCTCCCAGAATGCTACCATGCTTCCCACCATGATGACAATGGACTGAACCTCTGAATCTGTAAGGCAGCCACAATTAAATGTTGTCCTATGTTAGAGTTGTCTAGGTCACAGTGTCTCTTTACAGCAATGGAAATCCTAACTAAGACATTACCCCTCTATAAGACAAAGGGAATATATATTGAAAGATCTTATTCCTTCGTACCTTCGTACCTCCAATAAGCTACTCTGGAGATTCCTAGTAAGATTCTTAAAGGAAGAAGCACAAATGACTAACAAGTATTTGAACAAACACTCAACCTCCTCAGATATCAGGGAAATTATTATTAGATAAGTTCATACTGGTATATAATGTATTTGGGTCTGTTCCTCCATTACCATCTCTTATCTCCCTCTGACTCTTGTCAGACCTGTTCTTCTTTCCAGTAAGTCTCCCTCCTATTTATGTCCTTTGTTCCAAACGACTTTTGACAGGACACAAAGAGGCAAGCCAGAGGGATAGCACTCTAAAGGGAAAAATGTTTTCAGTCTCTTATCGGTCTCCATTCCCAATGCACAGCCCAACAGATGATAAAGCAGAGCTAGACAGATCTACACAGGTTATAGGAGAGATAGCTGCATTGCATCCAGCCAGTCAGCACTGGACTCACAATAAGCTGTCTGTTCAGTGAGTACCACTTTGATCCCTCTCTCCCTTCTTTGCTTCTTTAGAAAAAATAACCACCACCATTTGCTTTCCTCTTCTGTTTTGCAGAGGAGCAAATGCATTATATTGGTAAACTGCTGCCTGGGATTTAACGACCAATACGAAGTTTTAAAAATACTATGTTTGGATGATAATTGGGCCACTATATTTCGAGTTTCTCTTCAATTTAGTGTCTTCTCAATTTAGAAACATATTTGTGAATAGTAATAATAACTTGCATTTAAAGTGAAATATAATTCTTATTCTATTTTCAGCTTGTACTGGTTAGATAGCTAGTGAAGAACAAGGAGAGAGAAGGCACTCTTTTCTCCCTATGCCTCGTTGAGAGTCACTAATTGGGCCAGTTTCAATTGATGAGGGGAATGAGCCGGCTGAGAGTTTCCTTTAGTGGCACTACAAAGATAATGTGACAATTGTTTATTACAAATTATACTATTATTCAGACCTAAAATAATATCACAGCCTTTGACTGTGCAAAATTGTGTTAAATTATATCATGACCAAGAAAAGAAAAACTTATTCAGCATTTGCTGTATGTGTGGAGGTAAATATTAAGGCTATAAAAGTAAATAAGGCATCACTCTTGTCTTCAAAGGCTATTTTTTATTCAAGAAATTGGAGAAGGCTGAATTTTTTTCTAGTAAATTGAAATTGTAAGGGAAACAGATTAGCAATTTTCTATTTAGAGAAAATAATGAATTGAGATGCCAATGATCTACTATCAAGAATTTTGGCAATTATGAATAAAGTCGCTATGAACACATTTGGAATATCTTTGTATGAATGTATAATTTATCTAGAAATAGAATTACTAGGTCACATGATTATATATTCCTAAATTTATGAGAGACTACTAAACTATATTACAAAGCAATTGTCTCATTTACACTTGCTTCTATAATGGGAGGATATGAATATATGCACATAAATATTCATATCATGAAACATGTTATCTATCTGCTATCTGTATGTATACATACATACATACCTAAAATGGTCTGGGCTTTGCTGTAACATTTTGTTTCTATGGTTAGCAGTGATGCTGATCTATAGTTTCACTTTCCTGTAATGTCTTGGCTGACCTGGTTTAGTTTTGCTTGTGTACTGCTCCACCTACTAGGATACCTGCTTTGAGTCTTTACCTTCCTGACCCTTGCTCCTCTTGCTCTTGAGGTCTACCTTCAGATTTCTGGGACTGTTTTGTTAGGTAGACTTTGGGTTGTGGTTCTCAAGGACCTTTGGACCATCATCCCTCTATAAAGAGAACCCAGGACCTGGTTTATTTTAACCTCTTCCTCCTCCATGCTATGCAACAGTCATCAACTCTTAAGAGCTGGGGAACAAATATAGTGCAAGATCATCAGTCCAACAACAACAACAACACAACACAACACAACGTAATAGCAGGAACGGCAGCAACAACAAATCCCAAACAACAGATGAAAAACATTGTTAGCAGGGTAGATTATTTAGAACACAATTAACTCCCATTTTTAACTCTCTGAGGACTTTGAATCAAAGTCTTTACCTAATTAGCTCTTAAATCTGTATTTCCCCTCGATGCTCGTTTGATGTGCTTTTAAAGCAATCTCATCTAGTGTCCAGCTTAAGGTGCCAACTATGGCCTCACATCCTTAGGTCTATAGCTCAGGCTCCTCTCTGAAATCCCAAACCTTGAATGTCTTAGAGCTTCTATCCCCATGTTTTTAATCTATTTTTTTCAGATATTATCTTCTATCTCAGAGGAATGTTGTTTTGCTAAATGTTCATGTTGTCAAACCTCCTTCTAAATATTTATATTTATTTCTATAGATTTGTGCTGTGTTCAACCTTGGTCAGAGAATTGTAGAGGGTAGTGGTTAATACAGAGATTCATAACTGTTCATATGGTAAGAATAGGAGACTGTGCGTTCTTAGACATAGAAAGAATATCTATAGCAACACCTATCAGAAAGCTTCAAGGAACATCAATAAGAAGGAGAAGGAAGAATGGAAGAGAAAGAGAGAAAGTACTGGGAAAGACTAGCCTCTGGACATGGAATAGCTTTATTCTCTCTCTCTCTCTCTCTGTCTCTGTCTCTCTGTCTCTGTCTCTCTCTCTCTGTCTCTGTCTCTCTCTCTGTCTCTCTCTGTCTCTCTCTGTCTCTCTCTGTCTGTCTGTCTCTCTCTCTGTGTGTCTCTCTGTGTCTCTCCCTCTCTCTGTCTCTCTCTCCCTCTCTCTCTCTCTGCCTGGGGCCTATAATAAATCTCTTAGCCTGTCTTCTTTCTGCCATGATGACCATGGACCAACCTTATACTGTAACCAATCCCTCAATTAAATTTTCTATTATAAAATTTGCCTCTGTCATGGCGTCTCTTTACATAAATAGAAGAGTAACAAATGGATATTATTAGGTTGTCCGTGCATGATACACATGCACATATGGACAGCGATAATTTGACTTAGTGGTATTAAAAAAAAACCATAAAATTGGAAAGGCAGATAGACAGGGAAGCTGAACTGAGGGAGAAAATGAGCACACGCAGATATTGTATGCACATATGATATTTTCATAAAGTTAAAAAGCTTATTTTAAGGATACTATTATCATTGTGTGTGTGTGTGTGTGTGTGTGTGTGTGTGTGTGTGGTAGGTCAGTGAATAACTTGTGGAGAATCAAATCTCTCCTATCCTATGTCTTGTCTATGAATTCAGACTTATACAGGCTATTAGGGTTGAGGACAATTTCTCTTAAATGTGAAGCTGTCATGTCATTGCTCTGGGAACTATTTTCTTACATTTTTTAAAAATAAATGTTGTTTTCTTTTCCTTATTTCCCCTCTTCCTCTGTTTTCCTCCCTCCCCTTTTCCTTTTCACTCCTTCTTTTCTTGTTGTAATAGAGAACCTAGAACTTTGAACCTTGTGAATGCTAAGCAAACATTCTATTACTGAACCATATCACATTTTCATCTTGGGATCTGTTTCTAAGCTCTGAACCTAAGATGTCAGCCTTTCTCTCACCTCTCTTTCCATACAAATACTAGTTACTTGAAATGACTTGTGTTTTTAACCTTCTTTTTGATGTTGTTAGCCAATGTCATGTGTTATTCCATAAGCAACTATAACTCCTAAGGAGTTTGAAGGCAGTTTTCATTGAATTCAAATACTTAGCTACTGAATAGTATATGCATTTTTTTAGGGTTAAGCATTTTATAAAGTAATTTAGATGTAAAGAAATAAATCTGTAGCTTTTCTCTTTTCCATGAAGAGTTTAAACTATATTAATGGTGTCTCAGTTATGGAGTTATCTGTTCAGATATTGATTCTTTTCTCATGGAGTTTGACTCTGGTTCTCCAGCCTCAGTGACTCTTGTGAAAGATCAATGTGACAAGGCATAAGCTCCTGGGGGAAGGAAGAGATGATTATTGCTCTTACAAATATGATGTGCTCCCATGGGAGACAGGATTCGTAATGGGCATCATCTGGCCTTAAGATGTGTGCTTGCTCCTCCTGACCACCTTGCAGGAGAGGAATGCAGTGCTTTTGAACATTTCCTGAGATTGCTTTCTCTCCTTGAGATGGAAAACGACCAAACGTGAGACAGTCCAACTCAAAAGAGGATAATAGCTTCCAGTGAATTTATCTCTAGAAAATTTTTTGCTATGATATCCTCAGTCTTCAAGGGACGTTACCCATTCTATGGTCAACAGAGTGCTAGATGATTAAGAGTATTATTTTCTGAATTTTATTTTAATTCGTTATGTAACAGAAAACCTCTTAAGATAATTTTAAGTTTAGGGAACATCTCTATTTTGGCTGAAGTCTTGGGAGTCTAGTGCCAATTGACAGGTGTTGACATTCACAGAGTGGCCAAGGGATAGACAGTGACAACATCAACCACAGCTACATAAACTCTGTCTGCAGTGGACTGAAAATATACATAGATCCTACAGTAGGGTAAAGGAGAGGAACAGAGGAGAAGGTCCTTGGGAAGGCAGAAAGGGAGCAAAGAAGACAGGTGTTTCTTAGAGAATTTAACTGCAAAGGAAGAAATTGTTCTGAAGAGTAAGATGTCCCCTGTAGCTAGGCCTGGAGTCCAGCAAGAAACAGCAATGTTATTCATATTATATTTACCTAGCATGGAACTCTGAGACCTTTGTTATGTGCCAAGTGAATCATTGCAGTTGATTGCATTGTGGAGTTCTGAGTTCTGGCAAGTTACCTCTCTCTCTCTCTCTCTCTCTCTCTCTCTCTCTCTCTCTCCATCTTCCTCTATCCTCTTTCCTTCTCCTCTTAAGCACAGTATAAATTACTGTCAAAGAACATTGTCCTTATGAATTTTTGCTGACTTCACCAGAACTCCAAAAGATCTGTGAGAACAGAATGACTTCATGAGTGAGAAGTTCTCTAAAACAAGATGAGTTGACATCTATTGGGCTCCCTAACCCTTGCAGGTCCATGCATGGGTTAGGACTATGATAGGTGAGGGAGCCATAAAATCCAGAGAGGTAGTTCCAACAATGTCAGATCAAGAAAGTTCTCCCTTTAAAAATGGAATCTTGCTCTCATAGCACTTGGTGTCCGGGAGACCTCTGTCTAATGGCCAAACTTGGGACTTGATTTCTCTGCAAGGCTGAGAGTTTGAAATAATCCAGAGTGGAGGAAAGAGTCTGAAAGAGCACTTAGTCACCTCATAAACAGGTGTAAGCTGCCTATCTGTGTTAGAAAATGGGAACTTTTCAAAGGCTGTCTTTGAAGGAACTGTCAGCAAAGAAGCTTTTTAAAAATAATTTCCTTGCAAAATGCATAATACTCTTAGGCAGAATTCTGACACTGCTGTTCAGCGGCCTCTTCCATTTGTATGAGCTCTGCAGTAGGAAACACTTATTGTGTATTCTTGGAAAATAGTGTGTTTATCATACTCTGCCTGTCAGCTGCACTGTGGGTGCCAGCCCCAGGTGGTGGGCTGGTAGGCTGCAGGTTAAGTGGGCTGTGTGCAATGTATGATGTGTGATGTGCAATGTGTTTGTGCTGCTGAGATCAGAGCTTTGAAAGTCATGTCACTCTAGGGTTTAAAACAAATGGTAGGTTAGAGGGCCTCTACCCTCTCCGTCTGCCTGCCTTTCATTTCTGGTTCTCTGGTGGAGTTTTAGCTCCTACCAGAAAAGCCTGCCTTGGAGCTTCTACTAGATGCTAACAGTGGTCCTGGACAGCATATCTTTGAACTATTGTGTTTATAAGAAAAGTGAGTATGGTGGTTTGAATAGCTATGTCCCCATTGATTTATGTGTTTGAATGCTTGGCCTGTAGGGAGTAGCACTATTAGCAGGCGTGACCTTGTTGGAATAGGTGTGGCCTTCTTGGAGGAAGTATGTCACTGTTGGCGTGGACTTTGAGGTCTCTTATGTTCAAAGTATTCTCAGTGTGGCACACATTTTCCTTCTCCTGCTTGTGGACCAAAATGTAGAGCTGTCAGCTCCTTCTCTATCCCCATGTCTGTCTATATACATCCATGCTTCCTGCCGTAATGATAATGGACTATAAACCTCTAATAGTATAAGCCAGTCCCAATGAACTGTTTTTCTTTATATGAGTTGCCTTGGTCATGGAATCTCTTCACAGCAATAAAACCTTAACTAAGACAGTGAGGCAGAAATGTGAAACAGGAAAAAGGAAGACTCGATCTCAATAGGCTAAGATTGTTTATTGGAGGGGCCTCAACCTTCTCAGGATGGAGGGTGTTCAGGTCAGGTTTACATCAGAGAGTTGAGAATGGGGAAGGTGTAGGTGTTGACTCTAGGCCATTTGCAGTTTTTCTGAGAATACATGTGAGTACAGGTTTCAGTAGGCTCTGAGCAAGTAGAATGTCCTTTGACCAGGGTTGGGAGAGTAGAGCCAGGCTTCTTGAATTAAACCAATGCCAACAGTATTGGCAATAGAAACATAGCTAGAAGTTTCTATAAAGATTCAATAGGTCCAAAGATCACTTATAGGTTTGATTGTTTGGCTGCATTATTTTCAGCCTTGATTTCTTTTACAAGAGAGATATTTCTGAAGGCCTCACCTCTTAAGACCCTTGAGTGAAGGATGGACTTTTAAGAGTGATTTTGGGAAGAACACCATTATCAAAGCTAGGTCAAATATCATTGCTATAGATCAAATGTCTCTGTCACTCCCAAAAGATATAAAACCTGGGCCCCCAATGCTATTAGGAGGTGGGAATTTGGAAGTGATTAATTCATGAGATGGAGATCTCAGATTAGGCTAATTAGATTATAGGTAGGATCCAGATAGTCTTCTTGTCCCTTCTGATGCATGGGAACATAGAGAAACAACAACAACAGCAACAAAAGATGGAGCCACTTAACTACCATTAGAAATCCAAATGAAGGGACATATAAACAGATCTTTCCAAATGACTGAGAGTTTGGAAGATTCAATGAATATTAGTTTCCTTCTCCTTTTGAAAAATACCATGAAACTACAGAGAACATATGGACACAAAGAGCTAGGTGTACTCCCGGATCTACAGTAGGGAGTCTCTGATAGCTATTATTTACTCTATGTAACATACAGTGCTGCCATTTTGAGATGTGGTAAGGAACTGGGACAGTCTGGACTTGAGAACGTTTGGGAGAGTTTGGCACAGGGGAAGGTGGAGCGAATGGCCTTGAGAATATGCACACCACAACACTGTTAAGACTGAAATGATATTTCTCGAGTAGTATGTAGAATTCTATTTTTTTTCTAGTTTACTCTTTTGGAATGAAACCATGATTAGACGATGCAGATATTACACAAGTTGAGAACAAGACTAGAAAGACATTGATAGTATGGGTGAGTGCAGAAGTGAATTAATGGGCTCCATGCATCTGGAAGGAATGTAAATCCAGGAGGTGGGTAGCATATTGAAAGAAGAGCCTCAGATGCTAGGTCTGGGGAGGAGGAGGGAGAGAACAGACATCAAGGAAGGATGGGACACAGCTTAGACCAGAGCATGGCAGAGTCTGGCATGGTGCAGAAGTTCTGGGTGGTGCTTCGTGGTGAGGCTGTGTGAGTGGGTTCTTCAGACGCTCCTGGGAGAAGACATTGAGATCTGGACACTGGCTACTGGGGTGATAGTGGGAGGGAAGCCAGACTAAAAGGAATATCATGAAAGGAAAAGTCTCTTCCATTTGATATGGACTCAAATATGTTGAAGTCTTAACCACTATTTTCTCAGACACATGACCTACTTATCATGGGACTATTTCAGGTGCAATACATTAAGGTGGTCATTCTGGAGTAATGTTGGCTCTTAATCCCATATGACTCTTGTCCTTCTAAGAGAGAATGCCACATGAAGATACAGAGAAACACAGAGGAAGATGGTGGACACGTGATGACAGGGATGAGATAGGAGGCAAAATCCATCTAAGTAGCATCAAGAATTGCCAGCAAGCTTGGAATCTGGGAAAAGGCAAGTCTTCCTTACAGACTTCAGAAGTGCCATGGACCTCCAGAACCTCGATTTTGAACTTGAGCTTCTAGAACTATGACAACATAAATTCTTCTGCTGTTTTAAGCCAATAGCTTGTGCAGCTTTGCTGAAGAAGCCAAAGAACTTATCCAAGTTCTTCTTGGGATGAGTCCACTCAGTGTAAGGCTCCTCCCACCTGTCTTTCCTGATGCCCAAGTCACACTCATGCTGTCTTTCTTCTTGGTTTCCCAACAACGCTGGGTCTCTGTCCCTAACTTTAGCGTGGAATTCCAGCTCTGACTTTACCTGAGGGGTAAGCATCTGCCTCTCTGGTCTCTCCCCCTGTCTAAGGTAGCCGGTGCTCAGCACCCCTTTGCTCTTTGCTCTTTGCTCACTACTTGGGAGTATCTCGCTGGCAGTTGTGTAATATGCACTAAGCCTGAGTTCCTCATGTAGGTCACTTACAAGGCATTTTCTGGGACACCACAGTCCTGCTGAGGTTTGGGTGCTGATAGGTTCTCCTGGCTCATTAGAAAAACTATGAAGTTCATACAATTAAAAAGTGAATAATGTTTTGTTTTACTATGAAAATAATTTAAATATAGGAGTATTCTACTTTGACAAAACCCCAGCACAGAATTGATTAAAAGGAAAAAAATCAGAAAAAAGAATATTTTATAAGCCTAAGAATTTTAAAAATTCAATGACTTTTCTTCATAGTGAATTAGTTTTTCTCTTTCAATAACTTTGTATGAATACTGCATTTATACAGCTTTCTGGATAGATGTACACTGCATAAAATGAGGTACACTAACACTGAGAATGAATAAAACTTAGAACAATGAAGAGGCAAAACATTGGAGAAGAGGGCTTTATAAAGGAATATGTGGAGATTAATATGGATAACATTTTGGAAGTTTATGTAAACAAATATTTTGGAAGTTTATGTGGGAAGGAGTTATAGATCTAGAAATCAGTAGGAAAAACAGGATAGTTAGAATTTATAGTAGTGTGAGTCACTTAGTATTTTGAAAACCACGTATGGGTATGGAGGGGAGAGAAAGTAAAAGAGGAAACAATGAAAAGATGAAGGAACCAAAAGACAAAATAAGGAGAGGAGGGTGAGCTGCAGGACAGTCGAAGAACAAATAAGGAGAGGAGGGTGAGCTGTAGGACAGTCGAAGAACAAATAAGAGGTTCTAAAGGGTTGATGGTCTAGGTTTGTACCAGAGATGTCAGCTGGCACCTGAATGTAGGCAGGGAGAAGCATGCAATTGTGTTCACACACACTCACTCACACACACACACACACACACACACACACACACACACACATTTTTTGAATGCTCAGGTCTTCTATGCTACCTCAAAATGTCATATTCTCATCATTTATCTTTCCATAGGACACGACAGTGTAAATCCTTAGGAGAATCCAAACTGCCCAGGAAGGATTTCTGTGATGGCTTAGCTTGGATCATATGCCCTGAAAAACTTGGAAGCTAGTTAAATGTCACACCTCCTGCTGTACTTTAGGCTCTATTCAGTGTTCTGGCCACTCTATCAGTGGCTGGCATCATATGACATGTCACGCTGTATCAGAGTGATGGGCAGAACAGAGAATCTTTGTAAGAAATCTATAGAAAAGTGGTATTTGCTAATCAAGCAGAAGCAGAACTGAATTATTGACAAGATTCGCTTGAGAAGGCCATTAACTTGAATGCACCGGACAACTCCATCCAAGAGAGTTTCTCCATGCTCCAATGATCAGTACTTTGATTTTTAATTTTCTATTACATTCATCTCAACGAGCATAATGACTGACATGTTGTAGGCATAATACAAATTCATGATGAATCAATGCAATGGCTTATTGCTTGCACAGGAGGGAGACATCCAATCTCTTACTCTGGTTTTACAACCCAGCTGAATTTGTTTGGAAGGACTCATGAAAAGAGGAGTTAAGGGCTCTAGAAATGCAATTCCAGAGGTTGCTGAACCCACCTTCTCTTGTATGTGCAATGACTAGAAGAAATAAAGGAACGAGAATTGGCTCCATGTTTTCTAGCCCCAGTGGGATGATAGACTTCCCAGATGAAGTGACACGGTCCTATTTGAAGAAAAGATTTAGTTTTGGGGGAGGCAGATGGAGGGATGCTAGTGCTGTGTGTTTTGAGGCAGCTTGTGGGGAGAAAAAAAAATACCAGCTGGGACATGAGACAGTCCAGAATCAAGAGCATGTGCTGAAGGCAAGAGAATTGGCAAGCATGGAGTGGACACATGTTGCAGAAACACGGACTCAGATGCACTGAAAGCTGCAAGTCTGTGGGGCTAGCCATCTCCCCGACTCCTGGCTCCAAAGCAGCAGAAGCAGACCACGAAGGTTCAGGAACATCTCATTCTCTTGCTGGATAAGGATTTTAGAAGCTGCTGACATTCCCTGCTCCAGGGAAATACACATATGGAAGCTAGCTTTCTCACCTTAAGCTCTCTCTGGGGAATATTGGAAGCATACCTTGAGGAAATCAGTTACTGTGTCTCACTCTCATTTTACAAATGGCACTCATGTGCAAAGAAAAGATCATGACTTTCTCAGGGTCATACTCTGGTAAGTAGGGACAGTACTAAACACCCAGGTCCTGCTGATTGAAATTTACAAGCTTCTTAGATCTCCTCCCCAGTAACCTTACTACAATCTCTGAAAGTAATTTTGCAGGGGGCGGGGTTAAAGGTGAGCATGGAAACCAATGTGATATCAGCATTGTGCTGCAAACTGGTCTTTGGTGCTCTTGGTCGAACAACTCAGCTATAATCTCCTTGAACCATTTCATTTGCTTTTCTTCTTTCTTAGAGTACATTTCTGTCTTGTTTTCCTCCTGCCTCATGTTGTCTCTGGCATCTGAACACCTACACATTATCTTTTCCTTCCTTCCCTTAAAATGTTCAGAAGCCACAACACCACCTCTTCTTCTGCAACTTGGACAATGGGTTGGGATCCGTATGTCTCAGTAGCAGAGCAGCTGCCCGGCTCACTCCAGGGCTGGTGGAATCTAGTCACATGAGTTGTGTTGACCTTATCAGGTCTAAGCCTGTTCACACAGATGAAACATGCCATCATGCCCCCCTGCCTTCAACATGCATGTTCGTGTGCGAGAACACACACACACACACACACACACACACACACACACACACACAATTGCTGTTTCTACTTTGAGGGATTCCCCTTTCTAATTAGCCTAACATCTATGTCAGAAAAGCCAGGAGAGAGGAGGCCACAACTTGAAAAGTTGAACAGCAGAGGAAGTAGTGTCAATGCAAGGGAGGAGAGACTCTCAGCCGCAGACTCTTGATATTCCTTGGTTCACTGGTGTCCCGTAATCATTCCCATCTGCTTCATATTTATATACCATAAATGTACAGTGAGCCCTTTCATGTTCACTATTCTGGATGTCCATTCAAAATCAGTTCTCTCAGCTCAGGGAACAGGGGTATATTAATTCCATTTTATTCTCTGTAATCAAAATACCTGACAGAAACTAAAAAGAGGCGAGGTGTATTTTAGCCCATGGTTTCAGAGAGATTTAAATCCACCATGTAGGGAAAGCATGGAAGCAGAGCCTGCAGTGGCAGCTGTTCATATTGCAGGGACTAGATAGCAGAAAGCAATTGGAGTCAGTGGAAGATGAAGCCTATGGTGGTTGTCTTAGTTAGGGTTTTACTGCTTTGGACAGACACCATGACCAAGGCAAGTCTTATAATGACTTGGGGCTGGCTTACAGGTTCAGAGGTTCAGTCCATTATCATCAAGGTGTGGGCATGGCAGCATCCAGGCAGGCATGACACTGGAGCACATGACATCTGTAGGCTGCTAGAAGACTAGCTTCCAGGCAGCTAGGAAGAGGGTCTTAAAGCCCACTCCCCCAGTGACACACCTACTCCAACAAGACCACAATAGTGCCACTCTCTGGACCAAGCGCATACAAACCATCACAGTGGTCTACTTCCTTAAGATAGAACCTACCTCCTATAAGATCCACAGTCCTCCAAAGAGGTCCCAATAGCTGGGAAGCAAGAAGCAAAAACATGAACCTATGTGGGGCACTTTGAATTCAAACCCTAATCAGGAACTGTTCTTGGAAGAGTGATACACTCTATTCATGAGGGCAATCAGGGCTTTAGCTGGTGTCCAAGTCCTCTAGACTCATGTGGTACCATTCTGCCTTGCTTTTTCCCCATTCATGCTAAGAAATTCTATTGTTTAAGATCAGTAACTTGACTTTTGTGTATTCATTATGTAACCTTTTTTTATTCTAAAGGAACATGAGAGAGAGGGGGGAGAGAGGAGGAGAGCACACCTCTGATGTCAGTGGGCAAAATGTGGTCCTAGTTGTCTTAGTTGTACTAATACTACAACCAGAACTAGTTGTACTAGACCATCACCTGTTTCCGCCCCCCCCCCCCCCCGGGACATCTTGGCAGTTCTGTGGGTGATGGAGATTTATGGCTCAGAAGAAAAAGTGTTCCACAAAATGCTCATCACTGTTCTTGTTTGTGGGGGGAGAGAAGGTATAGAGGAATATCCAAGCTGGCTCTGGGAAGGTAAGTTGCTGTATCAACATGCCCCAGATGGCTGGAGCTGATGGAATTCAGCCAAAAGAAAGGCCTTGTCTCCAGAGAGGTCTCTATGCATGTGCTCTGGAACTGGCTGTGAGCCCAATGGGAGGATCTAGGGATGAGCTTGGGGCAAGAGACAAAGACCATAGTCTCAAAATTCAGGGACCTGATTTCCAGGTCACACATCTCTGGGGGCACTGATCATACCTCTGGTCTTTCCATTTCTTATTCCCTAGGTTTCTTTTACTGCATGTTGAACATTGAGAGGCTGCCAGGAATACTTAAAATCTTAGTGTTTTCTAACATAAGGTCTGACAGCATATATTTTAGGCTTGTAGGCCATATGATCTCTGTCATGGTTATCCAGCTCTGCTACTATAACCAAATGCATCCCTAGACAATACAGAAATGAGTTTGTGCGGCTGGGTCTCCCCAAAACTTTATGGGTATAGAAATTGAAACTTCACATTATTTTATATAACATGCTATATAATGTTACTCATCTTTAGCTCTTTACAAATGGTTGTGGGCTGAGGAGGAAGCTCAGGGGATCAGCAAGCTGTTGTATAAGCATGAAGAGCACCAGAACTTACAATCTCCGTGCTCACAGTGCTGGTGCTCACAATCTCTGTGCTCACAGTCACAGGACTTACAATATATGTGCTCACAATCCCAGGACTCACATAGAAACCAGGCAGCCAGATATGAGACAAAGACGGTAGAGCCGACAGTAGAGCCTCTGACCTGAATTGGCAAGCTCTAGGTTCACTGAGAGACCCTACCTCCATAAAGAAAGGGAAGAGTGATCCAGGAAGACTCCCAGTGTCAACTTCTGGCCTCTGAACTCACGTGCACACACATGTGCACTTATGCATGTGTCCACATGTCTGCAAACACATGATTGTACACCCATGCATGTGCATCCCATACACAAGTGTGAAAAAAAATAAAAATATTTAAACTAAATACTACGCTTTACTTTCATGACAAACAACAACAACAACAGGTAGAGGAGATATTGAGCTTGGGGTTGGCTAATTGTGGGTTTGGCAGCAGACACCAGCTTCTAATCTCTTCAGGGTTTTAATTGTTTTTACCTTAGTCTCTGAGTGCCAATCAAGAGCAACAAAAGCAGTTTTCTGTGTGACTCGAAATACTATTGTCCACTTAGGAAGAAAGGTTTTATGTTATCTTGTATATTATAGTCTTTTAAGATGAATTATTAGTTTTCACATCTTAAATTGATGTTATGTGTTCCAATTTTACTACTCTGATTTAAAATTCTATCTTAAGCATGTTCTCCAAGAGAAATTGTAGAGAATTATGGCTGGGGAAGAGGTTTAAAAAAAAAAAAAAACTTCTAAAGGGTAAATTTGAAGAAGCTATAAAGGCGGGGGAGGGTTATGAGTTTCTTTTTTAAACTAGTGCTGGGTATGTGCAGTTGGAAAGTAGGTCCCTGGACAGAGTTCTTTGATCATATTAAGTCCCATGGGGACAGCTACTTCTTTGATTTTCCTCCAATACTCTGCCAGTGTAGACACTCTCTGAAATGCTTTTCCTTCTTGTTATATTTAGATACCGCTTTATTTTTCTCTCTGGACTTTAAACTTCTTAAGAGAAAGACACATTTTATCCATCTCCAGTCTGCGTTGGATAGTCATATGTTGAAGGTACCTGGTAAGTGGATAGATTGGCAGGAGCTGAACACTGTGGGCAGGATGACTCTGCAGAGTTCTGAATGAGGGCAGTGATGGCCCATGGCATGGAGTTTATGATCTAGGTTCTCACCTGCTACAGTATGACCTCCAGCCTCCATGTTTTAATCATCTGGAAATTGGATGCTGATACTGACTTTGTGGGGGAAGGATAAGATAATGCAACGGTAGAATTCATTCATTATCTGACACGAAACAAGCTTCAGGTCATAAATGACTTTAAAGACCTTCTCCCACTTATAAAACTTGGAAAGCATTTTTATTTCCCCTCAAATTCTCATCAGTTCTATGGGTATCATCTTCCATTCTTTAGAGTTTGAAGTTTTGATTTCTTGGCATTCAGAGCTCAATTTAAGTATCTGTGACATTATGCATTGCCAGAGTAGGAGAGAATAGTTAAGATTGCTGCGGTCTCCCATCTCTCCTCTGAACCCAGCGGTCTTACTTAGGGCCTGCCCTGTGCTTCGCATACCCCAGGACTTTAAGATCGCATTGGGGTTACGCGTGAGTGGAGTGCAGAGGTGGTGTAGGGAGCTGTGGGCCAGCAGTTGCCTGCAGGGGCAGGACCCGAGAACTCTGCCCCATCGGAGGCTGGGCCCCTCCCAGCCAGAGCACCACCCACCCCGCCATCTTTCCACTGAGCCCAGCAGACACAACTAGGGCCTGCCCTGTGCTTCGCATACCCCAGGACTGTAAGATCACATCGGGGTTACTTGTGAGCAGAGTGCAGTGGTGGTTCTAGGAGCAGTGGGTCAGCAGTGGCCCACAGAACAGTGGGTCCTTTCTGGTCTGCACCATTGCCAGGTCTCCTCAGGAAGAGATGGCAGGAGGCAAGCGTAAGAACAGAAGCAACAGAATCCAAGGGTACTTGGCATCACCAGATCCAAACTCACCCACCACATCAAGTCCTATATACAACAGCACACCAGAAAAGCAGGACATGGATATAAAGTCACTGGTCATGATGATGATGGAGGACTATAAGAACGAAATACAGGAAAACTCAGATAAACAACTAGAAGCATTTAAAGAGGAAAAACTTAGAGAATTACAGGAAAACACTGATAAAAAACTAGAAGCATTTAAAGAGGAAAAACTTAGAGAGTTACAGGAAAACACAGATAAACAACTAAAAGCATTTAAAGAGGAAATACTGAGAGAGTTGCAGGAAAAGAATACCAAACAGGTGATGGAATGGAACAAAACCATCCAGGACCTAAAAATGGAAGTAGAAACAATTAAGAAAAACCAAAAGGAGTTAACCCTGGAGATAGAAACCATAGGAAAAAAATCAGGAACCATAGATATGAGCGTCAGCAACAGAATACAAGAGATGGAAGAGAGAATCTCAGGCACAGAAGATT